>VYZS01046247.1:54045-72040 GCA_013400695.1 Neodrepanis coruscans
CTCATGACAACTTCATTTTCCAGAAGCCAGAGAAAACAGGATATGATTAAATCAAGTGAACCTCTCTGATTGCTTCTCCCAGGAAAACAGCCTATGGGCAAGGACCCTATAAAGCCAGGAAAGAACTGCCAGGAAAAACAAAACGATCTTTTAGTGGTGACTTACCCTCCAGCTGGGGAAACTTTTGCCATGTCTTTCCTAACAGAACAGTTTGTATCTCCCTCTTCATGTCACCCCACAGAACAGGTACTTGGATTCATTGCCAGACATCCTTTGTGTGTCGCTTTGCAACAGTAGAAACTAAGGATAGGAGAAACAAAACACAGAACAATAAGCACTTCAGTACTGAGTGTTCCTTTCCCCTTCTCATCCTCCACTGAGAGATATACCCATTTTGGGAACCTGCAGAGGATGCTAATAAAGAACAGATGGGGCCTTACTTTATCACAAAGGCCATGGGTTAGTGCCCTCTACTGGAAAAATCACTTTGCTTTTGTTTTTTTCCTAATAATTTCTTCTAACTTTGTGGTGTAGGGACTGTTGTTTGGGCTTACTTGCTCCAGGTCCCAGCTCATGTGTGAGGGAGGCATGCAAGCCTGTTGGGCACACAGCTGCCCACACCAACTATCTGGAAGACAGAAAGAGAAATTTGTGATCTTTCTAGGGAACCAGTGGTTCTCAGAACAAATGAACACTCACTTGATTTGCTTTTACTTAAACAGAGATACAGGCTTGAATAAGTATTAGAGTCAGAACAAAAGCTGTTTGCTCTTTGATTATTAATCTTTAACAGAAACCTGAAAACAGTGGACTGTGAGGATAATGCTGTACCAGAGATTGTGCATTAGTGCTTCCAGGATCTGAGGTAGGCTGATGTATTTGAGTGTTGACTTCTCAATCTCAGGGAAAAAATATTGCTGCAGACTGTAGGAAAGGTATCTGGTTAGCCATATTTGCAAATAAACTCTCTGAAAGGAACAATAGATTTTCCCATTTTTTTCCCCTTTTTTTTTTTTGAAGACCTGTCCTCATTAGTAGAGTTCAGTTATATAATGGGGCTGTTTAATGAATTAGAATTTTCTTTCTTAAATATGGGATCTAAGAAGGGAAGGAGCAATTGCTGTATTTTATTGCTTTCTGTTTGGTGTCAATTTAGTTCCTTAAGCTTGGTTTACTTCCCAGATTTTCAGGCTTCATCACACATAGGGTATGCCTACCCCAGCATCAGTGTTTAATTGNGCTTTCCTGGGGGTGGCTGAACACCCGCCTGCCCATGAGAAGCAGTGAATTAATTCCTTGTTTTGCTCTGCTTGTGTGTGCAGCTTTTGCTTTACCTGTTAGACTGTCTTAAGCTCAACCCGCAAGTTTTCTCACTCACATGGAGTTAAACCACGAAGCCTGCTCAAATATCCAAGAGGCAGGAGCCATCGACAGCTATGACCTGTTGGTGATGGAGATATTTGGACACCTTTTCCTGTCCCCATCTCTGTGGTGAGGGGAGGATGCTGCACTTACTTGCATCTCCTCCTCTGGGCTCTATGCAGCAAGGAGGGGTTGTCATGGAAAGCACATATAGNAGGGGTTGTCATGGAAAGCACATATAGCTGTGCAAACTATTGCTATTCCATGGATGGCTGTTCAAGGGCTCAACCCTTTGTTTTTTCTTTTATGCTCATGACAACTTCATTTTCCAGAAGCCAGAGAAAACAGGATATGATTAAATCAAGTGAACCTCTCTGATTGCTTCTCCCAGGAAAACAGCCTATGGGCAAGGACCCTATAAAGNGATCAGTAGTTCTGCTGCTTGTGGAACTGATTATTAATCTTTGGCAAGGATTCATCCTGCAAGCTGTCATTGCCAAGTTTTCTTAGTAGCCACTTGCAAAGGGCTTTATCCTTGTGCCTTTCGGGAAGGGCCAGTCAGTTACATGTGTTGGGATTTTGCTTAGATAAGTCTTTGCAAGAATGCTGAAAAGATGNATCATTAGTAGAGTTCAGTTATATAATGGGGCTGTTTAATGAATTAGAATTTTCTTTCTTAAATATGGGATCTAAGAAGGGAAGGAGCAATTGCTGTATTTTATTGCTTTCTGTTTGGTGTCAATTTAGTTCCTTAAGCTTGGTTTACTTCCCAGATTTTCAGGCTTCATCACACATAGGGTATGCCTACCCCAGCATCAGTGTTTAATTGCAGCACAGCAACTACATATGAACTCTAACAGGGATGAAGTAACAGCAAGACAGACATCCAGGGAGGCCAGTCAAGTCTAGTCAGGACCTTGATCAAGCTTCTTAGACCACGCTGCTGCCGCTCGACTGCAGTTGATATCTTGACTGCTTGGAGCTAGATGAGTCTGCCAATGTAGCATTCCTTTCTCCAATAATGTTTTAAAAAGGAACGTCTTGCAGATCTCACTGCAAAGTCCTGATGTAATGTGCCACTCCACACACCAGACAGGTCCAGAAGTGTTCCTTTTCCAGGGCTCTCCAGTGGCCCCAGATCACCCTAAAGATTTGAGCTCTACATTTTTTAAGAAAATGAACCCAAATCCATGCAGGGAGCTCTGTACAGAGCTGATTTTCATGCTGGCATGTTCCAAGGGCTGGTGTGAGGCTGATGGAGGGACAAAAAGGGAAGAAGGGGAGAGCATGATATGGGGAGGTTTGAATTTGGGTGGATGATTGACAGCTGGCAGAGGGAAAAGTGGGAAAGAGATGGCTCTCAGCTATACCAGTGTGTCTCAGACCTCACCAGCAGGGGATACTGGGAGGGAAATGGAGCAGGAGAGCTGAGCTGGTGAGTGTTAGTAAGTCCAAGAGCTGCACAAAAACACCCGCTGAATGCCACAGGGGAGCTGAATATGGCAGGTGTGCAGACCAAAAGTTTCTGTTCCTGGCTTGTACTTTGCTTACCCTGTCAGAGCCTTGATCTTTCATTAGAGAAACTGAATGACTACCTCCCATTCACAGTCCTGTATCTCACAGGAAACTGGAATCTGGTATCTCCAGGAAACTGGTATACCCAGTAAAACTGGACACATTTTCCTTGCTTTATTTCCACCAATTTCTCATATTTCTATCTTCCTTTATTATGCTGAATAATTTCTCACCACTCTTCAAATACTTGGAGGCCAGGATTCTGCTTCTAATCAAACATTCCTTAGTTAAACTAGATTTTGCTTTTGTAATGTTTTTCTGCATAGTGGCTCCAGTCTTCTAATCATCTTTGTTGCTGTTCATTGATCTGCTTCTTTTTTGTCATGATTTTTCTGGTAATGGGCGTTCCTCAAAATGAGAGCAATATTCCAGGCATAAGGGCCCTGCATGTCCCATTGTGTGTGTGAGGTTGCCCTCAGGTGGCTACTCCAGAAAGAGGATGCAGCTTTAAAAAAACTGCTTATATTTCAGGACAGAGATTTGTAACTGCATGAGAGCTACAGAGGGAATAAATGTGCTCTCTGTAAATGATGCCTTTGTGACAGAAACGAGGATTACGCTGGCTTTTTCTGTCTGTCCGTCCTCAGATCCTGCTCTGTGCATTTGAATTGTATTTCCCATATGGATGCTGATGTGCTTAAAAGGTGTTCAAAATGTGACAAGAGACTTTACTAAAGGTCAGATTAGAAACTCATCATACTGTCTCTCCTCTAACTCAGCACTTCACAAAGCTAAGCCATCCCGCTTACAAACCCAGAACACTCATTCCCTTCTCCCATCACAGCCTCCATCCTGTCTCATTGACTATAGTGCCATTTTAATTTTTTTCCTGACTTTTCTATTCCTCTCTGCCCCTTTGTTATGAAAGTGATCATACCTAACACTGATTTCAAGGTAGAAATACACAGCTGATTTATTTAAGGATTATTATGGTACTACATACATTCCTGAGATATTTAATACATGACAATTTATTTTGGTTTTACTTTGCCTTGCACTCTCAACACTGCACAACTCTATTATCCCCAGAGATGCCATNAGTATACATCCTGCTACACATTCTGATTTATCTGCCAACCTTTATTGAAGATAAGGCCTTTGCTTCTATCACCAATGCTTCTGTCATTATAGTAATGACAATTCACCCGGGGTATTCTTTTCCATAAGACATTTATATCTATATTGTCCCATGTATCTTTAGACTAGTCCCTGCCTCAGGTGCCTTTGAGCAGTTGCATCCTTTTGTTGTAATGATTCTTGCTTTTTTGCAAGATGATAATTTTACATGGCTCAGAACAATGATTGCAGGAGATATATAATACACTTCTCAGATTTTAAAATAATAAAAATTGCATGTCTGAGCAGGGTTTAAAGTTGTTTCTATACTAATTGTATGGAGTTTCCTTCTGTAGAAGAAATTCCTTAAGTCCAGCCTGCTGGGCACCTGGTTAGCTGATCCAAGCCCACAGGCCTCCACCACACTTAAGTTACGGAAGCACCATCTATCTGTCAAAATACGAGAGGGCTCTGTCTCACATTATGCTCCAGGATTAACACTCCTAATGCGCAGCCCAGCAGGACCTGTATCCCAGAGTGAAGACTGTAAACCTGGCTTTCAGTGTATGGCCGGGTGCACATGCAGGGACCATCACGTTTTGCACATCCAGGCTCTGAGCCCAAGCTCCCAGTGCTTGCTGCCTGCCTCCCATCACCAACATCCCTGAGATTATCCCTGGGGTATCAGTGACCTAAATACACTGGTTTGGATTTCAAAGTTGCTTTTGTTTTTAATGATGTCGAGTCTCTAAAACCAGCACACAAACTGCCTGTTTCCAAACAGCTGTTGTGTAACTCAGCTTCCCACCCCCAGAGATGTTGCCTGCCATTCATTTAATGAGCTCGGTTTCACTGGGAAGTGCCTGGGGGAACCTCTTAGCTCCCTAATTAGCAACCGAAGGGGCCAGTCCTGGAGGTAGCAGTGAAACATTTGTGAGGTCTCGTGACAGACAATAAAGGAGGCACAGACAGGGCCATTTCCAGCTGGAAAAACATTAACTTTTATTCAATTTACAGTGTATAGCAGTGTATAGAAGAGAAGCTGTTGGAGGGAAGGTACTTGCAGAAATTAGGATGGGCTTTCTAGGCAAGAAAAAAGCATTTGTGAAGGGAGAGGAAGGAATGGGAAAGATTGTCCCTATCACTCATTGCTCCTGAAATCTGAGTTTTGTATAAGATACCGTAGAGCAACACAGAGGCCTCGTGGGCTGGCTGCCGATGAAGGCAGGAGCAAGGTGTTGCTGTGATCTGCCCTCAGATGTTTGAGCTGGCTCTTGCTAGTAAGAATCAGGAATTAACAGCTCGAAATGCTTAAGAGCTCAATGTTTCCTCTGCAGATGTGATCACTGGAACTTGAGCACTCAGGACTGGTGTAGACTTTTGTGCAAAACAAATTTCCCACCAACCAGCTGAATGTCCTGCAACCTTACAAAGAAGGTAAAAATTTTGCTCATCCACTGAAGGTAGAGCGATGTGCTTCAGGCTATTCCTTAATCCCCAGGACACAGCTACATGTGGTAAGCTCTCTGATTTTTACCATGTGATTCCAGTTCTGGACAGGGCATTTTTCATACAATACCACTTAAAAAGAGTTCTGGAAGTATGGACAGTCCCAGCTTAGACCCATTGGACCATGAGAACCATTCCCCTTCAGAAAGCATGAAGAGAAATACACAATTCAGCATCTTTGGCCTGTGGGAGCAAATATCCAGTGAAGCAAAGAAAAGTCTTGTTAACCTTAAGGACCTTCCTTAAAAGCAAAGAAAGAAGGTGAAGTTCATCACCGTCCAGCAGCTCACTGGTAGTGGCCACTGACCAGGTAAAAAGGAGTGAGCTGGAGCCTCCTATAAGTAGGAGACCATATTAAGTAAAGATTTGCTCTCTAGTTAAATTCTTAAAATAGTGAAGCTGATATTGTGTGTAAAAAAAGGAAAATGCTGTAAGGCAAAGGGCAGCAGATTACGGACGGGGCCATAAAACTCAGTGAGGGCATTTCAATGACTCTAAAGGTCAGAAAAATAATTTCCAAGTTGCCATAGCAACTCAGGCTATAAAAGAGCTATGCTCAAAGGTTTTGTGGTCCTCTCTTACCCCTATTCGTGAGCTCATTTCGTAACCAGAAATAACCAGCTTTTCTTCTTGTATCTCACATTTTGGTATTAGTGGTATTTGTGAGGCTTGGATTTTGACTATATGCAATTAGCAATGAGGAAAAAAAAAAGTTCAAAACAGGAAAAAAAACTTTATAAAGGAAAAAAAAAAAGTGGAATTATGTATACTGCAAGCTTCTCTTTCACAGTAGTGGGCACCCAGTATTTTGCAGAACTTCTGCTTCACCTTAGAGCACTTTCTCCAGCTGCAGCAAATGGACCTGGGAGAGCTGGCAGGTTATGTTCTGGTTGCTCCTGCTCATATCCAGCTGCTAAACTAGCTGAAAAAATACCTTATGGTACCGTCACTTGTGTGTATTTTGTGTCATTGCTGCAGGGGTCATCTTGCAGATCAATGACAAAACAAAACAAAAACATAGGAAACAAGCTCTCTGTTAGTTTGTGATTGGTACAATTGAAATGTATTAAATCCGTTTGTAAAATTATCCCAGTTTGAAAAAGACTACAGGATGACAATGATTGGAAGCTTTGCTAGAGATGCAATAATGAGATACAATATATCAAATATTTTTCTCTGTCCTGCTTGGTTTTGTGGTTGTTTTGTTTTGTTGTTTGGGTTTTTTTGTTGGGGGGGTGGGAGGTGGGTGTTTGTGGATTTCTGTTTGTTTGTTTGTGTTTCTGAATTTGATTTTTTTTCTCATTCCAGAATAACATCTAAACCAGCAAAATCCCAGCACTAGAAGAGAGTCAGAAAACTTGCCAATAAATGCTCCAAAGAGGTTTTTTAAAGAGGGGCTTGCTGAGACCTCTGTCAAATAGAGATCATGGTCTCATGCAGGGACATGCTCTGAGATGCTTTTGTGAGTCTTTTCCTGTGGGATTCCCCTTTCCATTTATGGCACATGCATCAAAATCCCGTTTAAGGCAGAGCTGTTGATTTCAACAAGCAGTTTCTTCCTGGATTTGTGCATTTTGGCCACTAGAGGTTGTAAGAGAGAAGGGGAAAAATCTTGTTTTCCAGCAGACAAGCTGCTGCAGCATCCCAGAGCGGGATTTTCTCTGGGACCGTTTGATCTTTGCCCATCAGTGCTCACACAAAACTCCTGCGCATACCCTGAATTTCAGTAGATAGGATCCTGACATCTCAGCGGTTTCAGATTTATCAGTTTGTTGCCTTTTAGCCCCAGGACATAATGGCCTTAGTGTGATCCTTATATCTTAAGTTAAAACTGTTCTGATCCTCCCAAATTTTTAGAAAAAGAACAGCCACTTGTATCTTTTCTCTGCAGCATTAACTAGCTCTGTTGGCTTTTTTCCCACATGTCTGGTATAGATAATTTCGCCCTCCGATGTTTAAGCAAGACTTTCCAGCCTTTATGCTTTTAACTAGTGCCAAGAAATAGAATTTTCCTGCAGTCTCTTTTGTCTCCTGGAAACATCACGGCCTATTGTACCTCAACCTGGCACCTTAAAGGGTCCTCGGCTACCTTCCACATGGATTGTAATTCTTTACTCTTGTTGCTAGTAATTATCTAATCTTCTAACTGTAGTCCCTCCACAATCAGGGATACCATCTTCCAAGAAGTCTCAAGAGAGCTGGTTTTGTATGGGAAATAGAACCCTAAAGCTCAGTAATCCCAGACAGATATAACCAGAAATAGCTATGGTGTAGCAATAAATTGAACTTGAATCAGAAGGATTCAGAAGCTTTTCTTCCTGATGTCTCTTTTTGATGGCCCAGTGGCTGTACATGAACTCACAGCAGTACATGACCTAATCATCACAAAGCTCACTGGTGGCAGTACTTCATCTTGAGCATTGCAAGGAAATAGGAATCATTTCCTCTGCTGGTAAAATATAGTTGTTCCTGAAGTGAAACACAGCAAGGGCACTGCAATGATTTAGGAAAGAGAAGCCTTTATCCAGTAAGACTTTACCAGCCATGACGGAAATGGAATCTTGTTCCCTCAGCTTTTTTGTTTTGGCTGTTGCAAATCACAGGTGCACCTGGAATAGAGCCAAGTGATACACAGGTTGCAAGGGACACCTGGAGGTAAGCTAATCCTGACATCTGCTCAGAGCAGTTTCTGCTAGGTCAGATTGCTCAGTGCCTTGTTTCTGTCAAATTTTGAATGCCTCCAAGGATAGAGATCCCACATCCTCTCTGGACCCTTCTCCCAGTGTCTGAATACCTCCATGGTGAAGTAATTTCTCATCATATCTGACTCAAATTTCCCTTGTTCCAATTTGTGTCCACTACCTTTTGTTCTTCAACTACTTCTCCTCCAGGATAATTCTGGGTCCATTTTTCCTAAGCACCCCGCCAGTTAGCTGTGGACAGCAGTAAGATCCCACCCTTTACCTTTTCCTCTCCAGGCTGAACACTTCTTTCTGCCTCTCCTCCTATGCCACATGCTCCAGCTCCCCAACAGCTTGGTGGCCTTGTACCTCCAAGAGTGGGCTCACTCCAGTCTTTCTTTTACTGAAAAGGCCAGAACTGGATCTGGCAATCCAGATATGGTCTCACAAGTGTTGAAGAGAATGAAGAATGCCTTCCCTCAGCTGCTGGCTAACGTTCCTGCTATACAGACCTGTATTCAGCTGGCATTTGCTGGAAGGACACAGTGTTGACACAGTCCGAGCTGAGGACTTCAGGCCTGTGCAGGGTTACTTGCTATACATTTGGCATCCACCCTGTGCTGGTGCACAGGGCTATTCCCGCCACAAGCAGGACTTTGCCTCTGTTGAACTCAATTTGCATCTGCACACTTAGGCAATAGGTGGCACTGATGGATGATGCAGTTCGAGTTATCACCGAGACAACGTCACTGCGGAAGAGAAAGCCAGAGGAGAAAGTTGGGTTGCATCGCTGGGAGCAGCAGCCAGGCAAGGATAAGCAAACATGTGGCAGCAGATTCTTCCGAACGCCTGGTAAGAACTCGCTGGCATGGAGAGGAGACACTGCAAACCGGGCTCACTGCAGTTGGGGGTGGGAGAAAGCCCCAGGAGGATCACCAGGTTGTAGGAAAGTGGGTATACACAGTTGAGTTCTCCTGAGCATGAGTGTGGGGGAGGTTTTGATAGACCAAGCTTTATATCACTCAGAGAACTGCTTCTGGGACATGCTTGCTATTTTAGCAGTGCAGAGTTTGTGTTATTGCCATGATAACTAGTTTCATGCCTCTGCTCACTAAGCTCCAGAATGTAAGTGCAGGGGAATAAACGATTTGTTCTTAGGAGCCCTGTCCATCCTTACCTGGGAGCAATTTAAGGAGTTATGTCCTAAAAAATGACACATAGGCTGTAACAGAAATTGTTATCATATTGCCTTGGAGACTACTGGGATATCTAGTACAGGCACCAAGTTCTTCATCCCAGACAAGAGACAGAAATTAATACTAGCTGAAAACAAAATACCCACTGGATTTTGTTTCCATGGATTTTCAAGTCTTTTTCTTTTTTGGCTTTGGTTTTGTTTTCTCAAAGTATCGTAATTATGACACCAATGAACCCTCTAATTAAGCTGCCCTCCACAAGGCAGAGTAACAAGACTTTCTCTCATTGCTTCTAATTTTGCTAATTTTGTTCTTTTGTACCAGAATCTACTGGGCTTAGAGAACCAAGGAGGATACTTTCTTTCTCTTGCAGGCAAAGGAGAACTAAAAGCTTGGTGTGTAGTCAGGAGTAGTTAGAAGTGGCAAAGGTACAACAGCTCGTTGAACAAGCCTCTCCTCATGCCAGCCCTGCAGCACGATAAGCACCACATGGCTGGCAGCAGAGTAACCCTTGAACTCTGAAGTCCCCTGCCAAGGCCATGCACCTATTGCTACACAGAAATTAAACGGTTTTCTTGGCTGAATTAACACAGGATTAAACACTGGAAGGAAACCTGCCCAGTTGTTTAGTGCCTTTTATCTAAATCGTGCTGAAGGAGGAAATATTATGGCAACAAATTATCTAGCTAAAACACAGCCCAGAAACAGTCTCTTCATGCAGAGACAGTGTTTTCTAAGCCCTTCCCTTTCCATCCTATCCAAAAAGTAGAAAAACTAATGGCAGATATTGCAAGGTTGCTAAACAGCTTGTGATCATGTGGCTGGACAATAAATGGTGCTGGCAGGTGACAATCTTCACACTATCCCCAAGCGTTGGTATCTGAGAACACTGTCAGGCTATAAGGATCTTTCTTTTTTTCTCCCCCTTTTGTAGGGAGAACATCTTGTCCCGGATTAGGTGAGTGAAATAGCTGCAGTGTGCTGAGGCGTCCACTCTCGATTACCAGCCTAAATGGGGTGCAGCATAGTCCCTTCAATACTCTGGGTGCCAACACAAAAAAAATCTTCACTCACAGCCACCTTAGCACCCCCCCTGCAATAGCCCCAGACACCTCTATCAATTCTCAGGGGAAACTGGAGAACTTGAATCACAGGTCAGAGGGGTGGGAAGGTACACTACATTTAGGATTTCATGTCTGTCAAATACAACTCTGGTAACTTAGATCCCACACCTCAAGTCTGAACCTTGCTGTTTAGAACAGATACTGGGGCACTAGCAGACAAACCTTACTGGAAAGCTATGATGGAGGGCCAGTGTTGCCAAAGTGATCATTGAATCTGTAGGGGAGCTATCTACAAAGCACTGGCAAGAGGAGCATGTCCAGCACATCCAGCTCTCCTCAGCAGCTGAAGAGTTTTGTCTTTCCATCTGCTCCTCAGCCCACTCTGTCCATGCAGTTTTTATTCCTGGAGAAGTTCAGCTGCTACTACCTCGTTAATTCCGGTAGCTGCCTCAAAATAAATTGGCCCATATCCTGTTGAACCTTGTCCCCCTGGGCACCTTGGCTCACGAGGAGAGGGACAAGGAAGCCTTGTGATCAGCAAGTCCTGATCAACAAGGACTTGAGATCCCTAAGAAACGTTGATAAATATAACTCTGCCCCAAATCTTGCCTGTGGTCTTCAAAAATAAGAGAAACTCCCAGTCTTTGCTGACTGCATGGGATTTTTAAGCATTTGATACTGCTCAGTCCCAATGGATGTGATTACAGGCCTCAGCATAGTCCCTTTGCTCTTGCCACTTCTGTTATTGAACACAAATAATTTTATGCTTCCACAGGTCTTTTGAATATTCTCAGAAGCATGCAGTCCTGGTCCCTGTGGCTGCCCTGGGAGTTGGAGGGATGCTGGTTTTCTGGATGAGATCTAGAAACAGAATCAAGATTCTTGAAATGGGCAATGGATGGTGGGGCTCAGGTGAAAGACCCCTAAAAGGGAGAGAAGATCGAAGTATCCATCCTTTCAAGATTGAAACATCTGACAAAGAAATTGAGGTACCTGTGGCTGGAATGTACGGAGGGGCAGAAAGCTGCAAGGCAGATGGAGGCAGTCTATCACCCACTTTACTGTTTCAGGATGATGTCTTGGGGGTGACAGCAGTGCATTTGTGTATGCCAGTGCCACTTCTTACCTCCTTTAGATGATGCTCTGGCTCACCATCCTTTATGGACGGGATTTGAGCTCAGATCCTTTCTAATGTCCCATAATGACTTTCTGAGACAACAGACTCTCCATGCAACCTGGGGCTGCTCCTGCAGGAAGGCCATACTTTGAGCAGCAGACTTTGACAGTGAATCTGCAGATGTTGAAATGGGGCAGGAGGGCATTGAGACAGCAGTGGCACCAGGAGGGCAGGACTGAGGGAATTCCATAGAGGGAAGGGCTAGAAGGGTGAAGAGGGATAGGTATTGATTGAGTCATAGTACTTCCGTCCATGCATGTCAGTCCCTAATTATCTGGCCAACTAGCATTCAGCAGCTCAGGCTGAGCTTTTTATTCTCCCAGCCAGCAGTGCTGGCAAGCTCCTAGTGCCAAAAACTCTGAAGTGAGTTAGCAGCAAGTCAAAAGTAGGACCAGTACTCCTGGGTACCCTAGGGGAATTTGTAACTCGTAGAAAAATATCTTCCCTATATAAACAGTTCAGAGATCATGCAGAGTGTGGCACTACTTCAGGAGAGCTTGTGGTGTCCCAGAGGACAATATAAAAACCAGTGGAGCCTGGAGAGCCTGTCCATACCCTGGCACAGGGCACATGCAGGCAGCTTGCAAGCCTCTCAAGAAGGGTTCCCTTCCACAGGATCTGCACCGGCGCCTGGATCAGTTCCGCTACACACCACATGTGGAAGGGGCTGCCTTTCACTATGGCTTCAACTCCAGCTACCTGCAGAAGGTGGTGGCTTACTGGAGGAACCAATTTGACTGGCGCAAGCAAGTGGAAGTCCTGAACAAATACCCCCACTACCATACCACCATTGAAGGTGACAGGGCCTATGTGGCTTGAGCAGGTCTCTCTCTGAAATGCACAAAGAGAAGGGGGGGGAAATTTGAGAAGTTGCAATATTTAAGATAACAGTATGAATAACAGCTTAGTGATACAAATGAAGTATCACTCAAGGCTCTGTTATTAATAACATAGAGATTAAGTCCATTAAACAGTAGCAATAAGATTAGGTCTGCTCCAGATGGGTTTCATCTGCATCTGAACCTGTGCTAAGGTTTTCTTCAGCTATTACCTTGAAGCCACCTTTGGAAATTGTGAGATTTACCCAGACTCTGGGGCTAGAATACCCACCACCACCCAGTTTAGCCACATGAGATTAGTCAAGCTTTATGTAAGTGATCTCTAGGTTAAACTTCTATCATGCACTTACTTTTTCATATTTCTGTTTTAATCACCTACATCTTTTGTAATTTTGTCATGTTTTTGCATGCATGTGATTTGCTTGCATTATGCTGTTGAATTAGGTGCAGCCCTACTTATATACTGTTTCCAGTTTCTCAGGAGAGGATGCTCAATCTCCTGTGACTCCAGTATCTGGAGTTGGAGTCAATACCTCTGTCTGTACACAAAAGATGAAATATAGATGCAATAATGGGCATCCTCTTTCAGCCAGGCATCTTGGTGCCATGGGTTAATTGTGTAACTTCTACTACAGATGCTAATCACAATTTTGCCACCCTCCTTCTTCAGAGCAGAAACTATGGTGGAACCACAGCTTTAATTTATCTGTCTTGGATGTGTGACAGGGATTGATATACATTTTATCCATGTGAAGCCGCCCTATGTTCCTCATGGCCAAGCTGTTCGACCTTTGCTGATGGTCCATGGCTGGCCTGGCTCTTTCTATGAGTTTTACAAGATCATCCCTCTTCTCACGGAGCCGGCAAGGCATGGCCTGACCGAGGACGATGTGGTGTTTGAGGTTATCTGCCCATCCATCCCAGGCTATGGCTTCTCAGAGGCCCCTCACCTGGAAGGTAAGTGATGAAAAGACCCTGTTGGAATTGCAGTTTTTGAAGTAAAACGTCAGCCATCCCTGGCTCTGCTGAGCACTGCAGTTTGTGAATGCATATGCCTGGCTCTTCACAAACACCCACATGGCTGAGGGTCTGGGGCCGGCTGTGGAGATTTGGAATACATTGGTAGCTGTAAGCTAGGTCTTCTTTCCACTTTCTCTGCTGACTTTCCATCATCATGTGTTCACTTTATTTCCCAGGAGTGAAGCAGACCAGCATTGCACACTACAATTTTCTGCAGACGCATCCTCATGTGCCTCTATCAGGTCGCAATCTTTGGCTGGAGGATGAACACCAGGACAAATAGGTCTCATGTGTTTCTCTTTTTCTACAGGCTTTGACTCCATAGCAGCTGCTAGGATATTTCACAAGTTGATGAGCAGATTGGGCTTCAGGGAATACTACCTACAGGGAGGGGACTGGGGATCTCGTATTACCACAAACATGGCCCAGATGCTGCCACAGTAAGTAGCAAAGGAAACCGGTGCAGAAAAGCTGCCTATAGTCCTTATCCTGCCTTATCCTACCTACAGAGCTATTTTGGCTCTCTAGTCCTGCCTTCTGTTTGCCCTGCCTCTCCTTCTTTTCTACTTTGTTTCCTTCAGGGACAACCCCACCCTGCACATTCAATTGTATTCATATGCTTTGCGTTGATGTTGGCACAGTTCTCATGCTTTGTAAATTTCAGTGTTATTTGGCTTCTCTTTCACTAGATGTGGAAGTAAATTGCTGCATTTTGATTTGAGACCTCCAGGAGATAGATCATCATTCTAAATGAGGAAGGACATAAAGTTAAGATCAGCACAAAAAAAAGGAAGGGAAGGGAGGACCTCGGCCTTTCAATAGGTGAACGCACAAAGTATAGAACTTTCCTACGTAAAATACAGAGTTGAGACGGAAAAGATGCGCAGTACTTTCCTCAGAAGATACCATCACAAGTTAATGCTGAAGAGCCATTTCATGCTCTGCCAGCACCACAGCCACACTTGGGTCAGAGAACAGATAAAGTGGGAAAGCTCCTCAAGCAGTTAAATTACAGGCTGAGCAGCTCACTGACTGAAATTGCAGTTATGCTGCACAGTTTCCAGAGCACATATAGTCTACTCAAGTTTTTCAGAAAATACCTAGCACAGCCTGTTCCTTACAGCACAGAACACAAAATCAACAACTAGAGCTACCAGTATGGATATGCTACATCCAGAAACTGAGTAGCTAAAGTTAACATCATACCATTGGCACAGCTGGATGGAGACAGCACCAGCTGTACCATTTCTAATTCCCCTATTTTTTTTTTGAATCATGATTAACCTGAAGAGCTTTGTGTATTTGGCTCGGTGAAATCCTTTTAGCACAGCTCCAGTCAGATGTGTTTTCTAGAAAATTTGGAGACAGATGAGTACTTGATTTAACCTTCTATTCATTAACTTAATTTTAGATCTGTGAAAGGGCTTCATTTGAATCTTGTCTTTGTCGGCAAACAAGGTTGGCGAAGGTTGATTTCTATAATGCTTGGGGCTTATGTGCCATGGCTTGTAGGCCTCAGTAGGGAAGATGCTCGGCGTATCTACCCCTTCATGCAGAAGAACGTGTATGACCTTATTCGAGAGTCTGGATACTTGCACATCCAAGCCACGAAACCAGACACCGCAGGTAATGGACCTTCTCTGTATCACTGTCAACACTGTATATTAATCACTTAGGGTATATAAAAATTTACAGTAACCAAATTCAACCAAGTATAAGAAGCAGTAGGTTTTGGTGACTGAGTTCAAGACCCATGTGGGCAATGAGTTCACGGGGACAACTGTGTAAAAGGAAATTAAAAGGAACAGCTCAAAAAAAGATAGGAGATTTCGGATATCATTTTCAAGGTCATTTAAATAGCATGACACTTCCATTAGGCAAAGAACTCCTTTCCAAAAAAGTCTCTTAAAATAAAGCACAGAGTTGTGAAATTGAAGCTTCTAGAAATAAATGTTGTTGAAAACAAGAAATAAGCAAATAAGTGCAGTGTGAAACTTACAGAAAGTTACACATTACCCTAACACCCTAACACCTGAAAAGCCAGAAGCCTGAGATATTGGAGCCAGTAGACAAGGAGCATGTAGAAAAATATGGCCATTTCATAAAAGTTAAATAAATATTTTGCATCAGTCCTCACTAGAGAGGATTCTGGGGTATTGCTTTATTGAAATAATCCCTCGCAGCAGAGCTGTCTCAGCCTGCTGTCAGATGTGGAGACCATAGAATAAACAGCACCCCTTCCTGGCAATTCATTTAAGAAGAACCTCAAACTGAAATGTCAGCTAATGCCTAGTCTATTGAATGGTTACAATATCAAAGAAAGAAAAGGAGAAAAACAAGATAGCAGGTTGGAGGGGGGTTGTGGTCAACCCCAGTTGTTTGGGGTATTTTTAAGGGCCAATCACTGAAGGTAGCCCCAGAAAAATGAAGACTAGTATGTCTAGTCTCTGATCAGAAACGTAGCAGAGCTATTTTAAAGATAATTGATTTACAGGTAATTATATCACAAGGAAATCATGCTTCAAAAATGAGTTTTGACAGAACTTAAGAGCTGTGGATCCAGTAATGGAACTTAAATAACTTCAAAAATATTTTGTTGAGATTCTGCCAATGTTCCTAAGAAATTAAGCTTCCTTAAAAAAAAGGATTAAAATTAGTCAATATGAGAATACAAGCACAGCAATAAGCAAGGAAATTCCAGGAGAGGTAAAGCACCACAAAAATCTGTGCTGGCACCTATACACTTCAACATGATCTTGAGTTCTCTTCAAACAGAAGTTAATGGTTAGGTGAAAATTTGACAGCTATCCAAAGTTTGGTTTAATCTAAAGATAACTCTAGAGTTGCAGAAACATTTAAGTGCCTGGTTGATAAAACTGGCCCATAAAAACTGATGTTAAAGTCCAAAGCAATTTAAGTAGAGGAAGAAAATTACAATGGGCCTAAGTTTGGCTTCTGCCATATGAGAAAATCCATAAGAAATATCACCAAGCTCAGAGTTTAAGAAAGAAAGGAGAACAGGAAAACACTAAATCCATGATAGTCTGAATCTGTTGCATCCCTGTTAACCCTATTTCATAAATATATTTCAGAATCAGAAGAATACATAAAGGGGAGAAAAGGAAAACTAAAGAGACTGAGAAGCTTCCATAGAAGCACTGTACAGTCTAGGACTCTTCATATTATGTTGTTATTTTTATAATGTTCTCCAAGGCAGGAACAGATAACAGACACACAACACTCCACGGTTTAAATTAGATAAAAAGTGATGAAAAGTGCTAACTAGTTGCCCTTCCAAAGCAGGACAGTGCTCCCAAATATTTTATCTGAAACTTCCTTTCAGAGAGTAATCCCTTTATATCTGAGTTTTCTCATTCTACCACACATTACCAAGAAGCCAACAGGACTTTCTTAGCTCTTGGCTTTTTCTTTTGTATAGGAGCTACCTGAGATTGTCATGCCAGCTACCTGAGATTGTCATGCCATCAGTTAGAGCCAGGATTCCTTTGGGTCCTTGGGTATCGCAAAGTACTACCACTGATAGTAAAATACAGACACTCTACTGAATCATAGAAAACTCAACATTTATGAAAGTCCAGTTTAACTCCCACTGAAGTAGTGCAGTGCCAGGCAACTGCAATAGCTCTTTTGTTCTTCTGAAATAGGTTGTGGACTGAATGACTCACCAGTAGGGCTTGCTGCATATATTTTGGAGAAATTCTCTACCTGGACAGATAAATCATTCCTTTATAAAGATGATGGAGGCTTGGAAAGGTAAGAAAATAGATGTTATTTCATTATATTATGTAGTCTCGTTTAAAGAATGAATGATGATAACTAATACAAGGATAAAGTTAAAAGACTAGCCAGTCTTATCTGAGCCAGTCAAAGCTGAAATTTGAGGATGAAAGATTACACATGACAAGTAGTAGCTTAGACTTGTAGCAAACTGCCTGCTAACTACTACTTCAGAACCAGATGGTTTTGCTCTAGACACACAGATGCTGATTAATAGGCTGCTGGAAAACAAGTGGAGAACAAGAGGAACAACTCTTCTTCAAGACATAAGCATTGAGAAACAGCCTCCAGTTAAATTACTTCATCTTTCTCTCTCAACAGCAAATACTCTCTTGATGAACTTTTGACCAATGTGATGATTTATTGGGTGACATCCTCTATTGTACCCTCAATGCGATTCTACAAGGAGAACTTTTCCAGGGACCCTGATCTAACTCTTCATAACAGGTAATGAAGTGGCAGGTGCAAGACAGATTTACAAATGAGATTGAAACGTTTGCCTATATGAACGTTTAGATCACTCATAACAGCAAATCTAACTAAAAAAAAAGTTCTTATTTTCTTTTGATAGATGTAGTTAAGGGTCGCTTTTGATCCTATACTTCACACAAGGTAGCTTGCAATCAAGACAACACAGACTTATCAAAGTATCAAACACAGTCTTGTGTTCAAAATACAGGTCTATATACTTAGTTGCTGTCCTGGTTTGGACAGTAGG
>VYZS01046250.1:0-42954 GCA_013400695.1 Neodrepanis coruscans
TGGTGACAATCATTTTAGCAGGGGTTGTGATGAAATGTGATAGGACAAGGGGTAATGGTATAAACTGAAGAAAGGTCAATTTAGAGTAGATATAAGGAAGGTGTTTTGTACAATGAGGGTGGTGAAACACTGGAACAGGATGCCCAGAGAAACAGTGGATGCCTCATCCCTGGAAACATTCAAGAACAGATTGGAAGAGGCTTTGAGCAACCTGATCTAGTTAAAATGTCTCTGCTTATTGCACAGGGATTGGATCAGATGACTTTTAAAGATCCCTTCTTACACAAACTATTCTATTATTTAGGAGAGGCATCCAGATAGGAGCTGAGCTTGCTTAGCTTGACCAGCATTGTCCTAGGAAACAGGTGGCCCCGGGTAGCTTCCCTTTCCACAGAGCAGAAGCTCAAGAGCCAATGGATTTCCCTTGCACAGGGAAATACCAACCAGAGCTGTGTGCACTTCTCCTCACCTGAATGCTGATGACACCATTCAGACACAGATCTAAACATGTAAATGCTGTTCAAATTACACCTACAAACCGTGTGAGTCCAAATCCATTATTTATAACATGGAAACAGGACCTGAATAAAGTTTCTTGTTTATGAGAGACAAAAAATATCACTCCAGAGTACTGCAGACTCCAGGACAAAGAGGTCACACTGCCAAAAGGAAATAGCATTTCTACAGAAAAAAGATAAAAGTTTCCCAATTACGTCCACAGGGAAAACAATTTTAAGTGCAAAACCAGGGGAGAGTTTTATCCTTTCTGTGAAGTAGTGTGGCTCCATGGGGAGGACTCACTCACTTGCAGGGATTTCTTGTGTGAAAGGAGGCTGGGCAGAATGTGTTTGTTTATATTACCTTGTGAATAGTATGAAATTTGTGAAGGGTCTGCTGTGCCACTTGAAAACATTCAGTTTATTGTCCATTAATTAAAAAAAAAAAAAAAAGGTTGACAACCACTCATATAAGCTGCTCATTTCTTAGCAAAGTGGGAAAATTGTTTGCCTGCAGGATAATAAGAAGGCAGATTGGTGGTAGCTCTTCCTACTTTTATTCTCTATGGTGACATCTCAAAGACAACTTTGGTACTGCAAGATGGCAAATGTATAACACTTGGTAATTTGGGAGGAGGATGTGTCTCAAAAAGCTATAGAAGTGTTACATTTTCATTATATTGTCATGCCCTTCTCCACCTCATATTCAAAATAATTTCATTACAGAGGAGAAGGACAATATAAGTAAAGTAACAACAGCCTGTACAGCAAAGAAAGCCACTCACTCACTGTGTAATGGCTGGGAAATGGCTGTGGTAGGCAGCAACAGCAGCAGGAAAAAAAGCTCAGCTTGTTGGTAAACAGCAAGAGAACTGTACCCCTGAGCTGGTGCTCAAGTTTCTTGGACTGAATTTTGCTTTTAAA
This sequence comes from Neodrepanis coruscans, assembly GCA_013400695.1. Lineage (NCBI taxonomy): Eukaryota > Metazoa > Chordata > Aves > Passeriformes > Philepittidae > Neodrepanis > Neodrepanis coruscans. Next base: position 1,422 of record VYZS01046250.1, read on the forward strand.
CTGAGCCCATCAACTTTTAGTTCACACTTCTAACTCACATATAACTAATAGCATCTTGGAACTCTCTTTGCCTTCTGACTCATTACATGCTGCTTCTCTCTGCCACTGCTCTCACCAAGGACGATGAAACCTGTTTGCTCCTGATGTTTACACTTCAGAGCTCTGACTGCAGCTGCCCTGGGGTTGAAAACAATACTTACTCCTTTTGAAATTACATTCTGCTTTAATTTTTAAAATGTTTCCAGTAACATCCCTGCTTGGGCTTGAGAGAATATCTGGAGGGCTTAGTGTTTTGTTGTGGGTATTCTGTAATTTTTGCTTTTGTAGGGGGTAAAAATGCCTTTTTACAAAATGCCACTCATTCTACATCTAAACTGATCGGGACCCCCAAGGCTCAACACTGATGGTTGACTGGAAATAGCCAAAGGAAATCAGAGGGGTCACAGAGGCACTACCAGCAGAACAGGAAATGACAGGCAAAAGGGAGAGGAGGTGATGGGCTCCCCCGACAAAGGCCCCCATGCAAGCAGGGGTGAGTATCAAAATCAGTTCTAAAGGTCACAAGAGAATTCATATGGGAATCATGGCAGGTTCCTTCATGTAGTATTAGCTAACTTTATCCTTCACATTTTTTCTGTTTGTAGTGCTGGTAATCCTGCTGGCATTTTTGAGGTGATATCAAAATGATACCTATTTCATCACATTATGTAATAGATTCCTTTTCTGATCTTCCAGGAAATGGGAAAGGGACTTTAGGAGAGCCAGGTGACGATAAGGATGGTTTCAACATCACAGCTGTTGTAGAAAGCATGTACAGTGAGTAGAGCCTGATGGAGATGCTGCACCACAGCGATTTCTGGAATCATAGGGTCAAATCCGCAGCACCTGGCTTATGCCAAAGGTATCCTTGCTCAAGATAAAAAATGAGCTGAAGCCCCTTTAGCTTTTATTTCCACATATCCCAAAACCTGTACTTAGTGACAAAGAAAAGATGCTCACCCACATCTTTGTGTGAAAGCTTCCCAGAGAAAAAGGAAGACAGCTCCATGTGATTTCTCAACAATCTCCGTGTCATTTACAGAATAGCCCGGGCATAATAAGCACTGTGGTGTTTGTGTACTTGTAATAGTTTGTGGCAAGGTCTGACTTCTGAAATATCTTGTGATTGCTCCATCTCATGGATCTATATTTGTACAGCCCAGGGGCTGTCCTGTCTTTCTCAGAGCAGCAGCCTTTGGAAGAACCTTGGTTCTAAAAGAGACATAGTGCCCTTCCAGAGTATGGAGTTCCCAGTTACTTTGCTCAAGACAACCTGGACCTGTAGACACAGGCCAACAACTTGACCAAGGAAAGCTCTTCTGCGTAATGTCAGATCACTGTTATCAGAGAAAGCTGGTCACAGCCCAGTAGTGGCATCATGTGTGGTTACCTGTCCTGTCACTCCCCAGAAAAAATGCTCTGAAACCCCTTCTCTTCCCTGCGAAAGGCCACTTCTATCCTTACAGTACCCAATACTTTCTTCACACACAAATTTCTCTGGCCAAGTTTAGGTAACTCTGGAGAGGACTGGCATGGAAAAGTCTCTTTGTTGATTGCAAAACCACTTGCCTCATGTTGCAGGTGGACTGGTGCTGCCTACCTGGAAGAGGTCAGGAAGGCAGTGTGACTGCTGATCCATGGGCAGCAGGGATCCAGAGTCACAAGCCAGAACGAAAACCACAATTCAGTGAGCTACAGAGGAACTCGGACATGTCAGCAGGAGCTGGGACCCCATAGGGAAACTCGACACACACATCTGCCAGTGCTGGCTGCAGGGGAGAGGAGGTTGGCCTGGGGTACACTGCTGATGGCCACCTCTAACCTGACTGCAGGAACAAAGTCAGGGATGCCTACTAATGGCCTGAATTATATGCCAGCACAAAGAATCATTCTGGCTGCCTGTTTCAGGTTATAAATGTTGGAATATCTCAAAAGTTTTAAATATTCAAAATGCTAGTTTTGTTAATTTTCCATTTCAATGGAAATGGAGTGTTCTGAGGATATTCACACTGAAGCCACCCACTGGAACTTTCACAATGTACTTTAAAGGAATAATGGAATTGATGAGAAGTCATTACCATTGGTATTTATTTTCCCATTCCATTATGTTAAAACTTTTTTTCAGTAGCCAAGATCTCTTTTTTTTGACAGCACAGCCAAATCTACCACTGATGCTTGATCCTGCTGTTGCTCTAATATTTTTATAGAATTCACTCATCATTTTGGTTGTCTTCCCAGCAAGTCACTGTTGTGATTACTGTGATTTTAAGACCACAAAACTATCCATGTCCTTGACATGACCCAGACATCCATATCCAGTATGAAAACGATTTTAATTTTATGCCAGCAATAAAAATTGATCACTGGAAAACTTATAATTTGAGACCACATAATAATAAGGTTCGTTATTTTCCAGTGCCAACATTCTGCAGGTGTTCTGAAAGACGGTGCAGGCACAAACCATTACTTCTCTCCTGAGACATGAGGCTTCTCACAGGCTCTCCATCAGCCTCTGGTCTTCTGCTCCCCTGTCCAAGAGTCACAGGTCATTAGGGTTGTATAGCTGTACAGATACTCTACATCACCCCTCACTTCTTGATTTGGTCCATTTGCTGCTGCAGGCACATTTCTAATGAGAAAAATAAAGATGGCCTGAGAACAGACACTGTTAGTAAATTAAAATCATGAGAATGCCTTCAGATTTGTATAGGGAGATAGAAAATCTTAAATTTTTGAGCAATGTGTTGAAAACTGATGGGTACTGCCCAGATCTGACTTCAGGGAATTAAGTCCTGGGGGTTTTGGGGGGGGGGTTTGAGGCTGAAATTTGTATCATCTGGTAAAACTCGCAGAATCACTAAGTCATAAAATCTTCAATACTCTTCCAGATACCTGGATTCAGTAGATGTGGGGGAGTTCTTACAAACAGTTGTTTCTAAAATTAAAAGAGTTTTCTTAAAAGAATTAGCTTGCAACTACATATTTATAAGCTACATACACAAATTGCAACTTCTTATACATAGTGTACAGATGTCCTAAAGAACCAGCACTGAGCAAACATAACTGACTCAAATAAATGAGAAGGCTTGTATTTTTAATACACACAACTCATTCCCAAGGGCTTGATCAAATAAACTGCAGTGACAGAGATAAGGGACAGAACATAACTGAAATGAGAAGATTGTGATGCTCAGGCTTTCAGTATGATTTAAAAGATAAAGGCATTCAGAGACTGTAAAATTTGTTTTGGCCCCTTTCTGATAGTCATTGTTGCAGATGCACTTTCAAATTTCTATGGAAACTGGGTCTTCTGGATGTCTGATGGAAATAATAGCAGGCTAAGCTCCCTTGAAATTCATGGCATAGAGGTTCCTAAGGTTTTCAGACTAACAGAACATCAATGTGCTAGTATAATCATATGTCAGGGACGAAATGTTAATTTAAAATGGCATGTAGTGTAGCTCTGTAGACTTCTCAAGGCCTCAGAGATTTCAGAAAGATCTCAGATGGCAGCCACCTCCTTACTTCTTGTTAACTGTGCTGTGATTTTCCCAGGAACACATATTAGTGATGAGAAGAGATAAAAATACTTAACATTTAGTTTCTCCAGCCATAATGCAAGTGGATGTAGTTGGCATGTAGCTGGCAAATGTAGTCACTAAGCTGCCTTCCCTATTTGAAGTCATATCAGTCAGGTCACCAGTGACTGGTGAAAGGGATACCACACCTGTTTTAGGAGGGGTAAAAAAAAGAGTTCCCTGGGAACTATTGACCGGTCAGCTTTACCTATGTGTCCCCTAGGATCATGGAACAGATCCTCCTGGAAGCTATATCACGGTGTATGGATGGCAGGGAAGTGATTAGAGACAGCCACCATGGCTTCACCAAGGGCAAACCACGTCTACTTACTTCCATGATGAAGTGACTTCATCAAGAAGTTACTTGATGCCATCTACCTTGACTTCTGTAAGGCCTTTGACTCACCTCCACACAACATCCTAGTCCCTAAACTGGAAATGAGTTTGATGGATGGACTATTTGACGGACAAGGAATTGGCTGGATGGCCACATCCAGAACATCAGTCAATGGCTCAATGTCCAAATGGACATCTGTAACAAGAGGTGTCCCTCCCTCAAGGGCCTGTTCTAAGGCTGATATTGTTCAATCTTCATTAATGACAGTGGGATTGAGTGAAGCCTCAGCATGTTTGTGGGTGACATCAAACTGTGGTGTTAAGGACGCAGTGGAGCAAAAGGATGCCATCCAGAGGTACCCTGACAGGCTCGAGGAGTGGGCCTGTGGGAACCTCATGAGGTTCATTAAGTCCAAGTGCAAGATACTGCACCTGGGTCAGGGCACCACCACCACCCCCTCCATATTCAGAATGAATGGACTGAGAGCCCAAGGGACATTGGGAACTAGATGATCCTTCCAACCCAAACCATTCTATGATTCCATAATTTTATACATGAAGATTAGACATGAGCCAGCCATATGCGCTTGCAGCCCAGAATGCCAACCACATCCTGGGCTGCATCAGAAGAGTGACCAGCAGTCATTCAAAGGAATGGAATTTCCCTCTACTCTGTTCTCTTGCGACCCCACACAGAGTACCATGCTCAACTCTGGGGCCACCAGCCCAAAGACATGGACCTGTTAGTGCAGCTCCACAGGAGAGAGACAAAAATGTCAGGAAGGGCTGGAACAGCTTTTTCATGAAGACAGGTTGAGAGAGTTGGAGTTGTTCAGCCTGGAGAAAACTCCAGGGAGACCTTACAGCAGCTTCCCAGTACCTAAAAGATCCCTACAAGAGAGCACCTGAGGCCAGACAGCTTCCCAAATTGCCAGAGTAACAACAAAGATGTCACTTCAGAGGCTGACAATGTCCATAACACAACAGGACACTAAGTTGTTTGTAGGCTTAGTAGGGGTCAAGCTACTGGACCTTGAAATGTTCCCATCATCTTCCTTCACATGATCATTTTAGCAGCTGAATAAATAACTGCATAATACTCTATGGAAACCAGAATGTCAGGCTTCCAAATGGTGAGAAGTACTCACTTCTAAACTCAGCTATTCCTGAGACAACAGCCACTAAAATCACATCCCAAATGAAGTGAATGAAATGGCTGTAAGTGAAAAGGGTGACTTTCAAAGCTTGTGTCCATCCACAGGGTTGATTCTTTTTCCACTGCTGTTACTGCTCTCTTCCGTGTCTGGAAACAATTTCCAGAAAGCAGTGAACAAAAGGAAGGTCTGCAGCTGCTCTCTCACTGAAAATGTCCCTTTTTTGCTTTTTTTAAAACAAAAAGGCCACTCACTATGCACAGTTGCCTGGTGGAGCAGGAAGCAGAGCACCAGCAAGGCTAGAGCACTGCTTATGATAAAATGAAGTAGGTACTTTAGCTCGAAGCTCTACAGGATCATAGCTCAGCTGCAAGGAAATGCAACTGCATCAAAACAAAACACAGTTGTGGACAGGGGGAAAACGTATCATGCTCTCATCACAATTAAAAGCTACTTTGACTCACTTTCAAAACAATACATCAATCTCACCTGCAACTTGCATCACACAATGAACAGAACTAAATATATTGAACAAACCAGCTCATAATTGTCTCTCTTTCCCCATTCAGCCCTTATCAAAGTAACACCTCATTAGTCCTTTTCTTACAGTATCTGAAAGGATGTAGATTTTCTTTCACAAGTTAGGGCCTGATCAGCTGGAGGCAGTCTGCAGCTGTAAGAAAGCTACTTTGACTCACTTTCAAAACAATACATCAATCTCACCTGCAACTTGCATCACACAATGAACAGAACTAAATATATTGAACAAACCAGCTCATAATTGTCTCTCTTTCCCCATTCAGCCCTTATCAAAGTAACACCTCATTAGTCCTTTTCTTACAGTATCTGAAAGGATGTAGATTTTCTTTCACAAGTTAGGGCCTGATCAGCTGGAGGCAGTCTGCAGCTGTAAGGACAAGGCCTCCTCCCAGCATGGGGATGATACAGAAAAGGCTGCACAAAGGCATCCTCGCTTGTAGTTCAGGGCTGCAGGGACAGCAGGGACGTGGCTGCCTTCCAGCACAGAATGGAGGACACTGGAAAACAGGGTGCCAAAGAGAGCCCTGGCCTCATTTTCCTGGCAGATCCCCAGACTGCCTCGAAGATTGACTGCTGTTCATGGGAGTCTGTCTCTAACAAAAGCCCCTGGTCCCCTGATGAAACAAATAATTGAGACAGTCCATGGCTGATGGCTGCAAAGGTTTACAGAGTCTTGCTTGTTGCTCTGCATCTTCTCCACTGCAGTCACCTCATGATATCCAGCCCATCAACATGACATGTCCACAACTTCAAACTACAAGGGACATCCTCGTTGGGAAATCATTCTGAAAAGAGAGAAGATCAAAGTCAACAGGAAAGCATCCATGGAACAAAGAGATAGACAAAGCTTTGACAGAGACACAACTGAACAGCAACAGCTTTGTCTATTCACAACCCATTTCTCTCACACAGCCAAGCTGCTCTAGCTACAAGGTCTCCCTCATGAAGCAGACTTCAGCCAGATCCCCTTCCCCATCAACCATGAACTCATCAGTCCTCACTAGCTTGGACTGTGGCAGGATGTTTTGCGTTTGCTGACAGCCTGGATGAGGAATGCCTTTGGCATGGATGGCCCCTACACAAGACAACGGGCAAGCACCCATAGGAATCTGTCTTCTCATCTCTCTCAGAAAGATGTCTCCTATGCCATACCTTGCTACCAGCCCTGTCCCAAGTGCAGGAGAACAAGAACCTCTCAACCCTTCCTTAAGGAGGACCAAGGCCAATGCAAAGCCCTGTAACTTCTGTAAACCCTGGGTAACTTCCTGACTATGATCCTTCTAAATTCCCAATAAATTCCACCATCTTGGATCACCAGGCTATAGATGCCAAAGACATCCCTTACCTCCCCAATTCCAGGCTCTCCCCTCCATCATGAACTCTTGTGTAGGAGTAATTTCCCGATCTGGCTTCCTATACCACCCACAGTGACTTCCTCTTCCCACAGTGAGTCACACCTGGACTCAAGGGACTACCCTCCTGGATAACCCCCTTGCCCATCAACCCTGGTTAGTAACCCCTGCCTGGTGGCTCTCCGCTCAGCCTATTTGGACCAGGACCACCAGACATGGCCTCACTGTTTTCTTGGGGTCCTTTTTCCTCTTCTTGTCAGAGGCATTGAGGTAGGCCTGTTCCCTGGCCCTGTAGGAAGGGCCTCGGCTCAGCTCCCTCTCGCTGTATGGGGGCAGGCTGTCCTCCTCATCTTCATCCTCTTGAGATGATGACAGCTGCTGCTGCTGCTGCTGCGACTTCTCGGCTTTGTAGGTGGAGGGTGGTGACCAGGCATAGTATGTTCCCCCTCCTCTCTGGCTGGGCTGTGAGCTCAGCTTCGAGGGGGTTGCACAATGGTCACCACTCTCATCATAGCTGCGGGATTTTCTCTCCAGGACACTGCTGAGGTAGGAATGATCGTATTTCTGGCTGCCTCCGGGTGTCCGGGTCACCAGCCTTGGAAGGTGCTTCTCCTCATGGGCCCGTCTCCGGGGTGGGCTGTATGACCAGCCTCGATCCGAGTCCGTCAGGGGCTCTCGGTTCCCTCTGCTACGCTTGGTGTAATACTCCTCCATGGAGCTCTCCTGGTGGGGGAGCCCTCCACTGCGGCCACTGTGCGACTCAGACCGCTCGAAACGCCGAGTTTCCTGGCTGTCTGCCCGGCGGGGCCGCTGGCTGTAGGACTCTGCAAAGGCTGCCAGCTCGTCCATAGAGACAGCCGGCACTCCCACAGAGAAACTCTTGCGGGACAACATCTCGGACTTGGATCTCTGCTGGCTGGAGGAGTGAAGAGGTAGAGTTAGAGGACAGGAACCAGCTGCGCTCATCCCCTCAGTTGCCTGCATGGACAATGGAGGGAAACAGGCACTCCTGGGGGCATGAATCATCTGAACTGTTCTCATCTTCCATAGGAAGAGATGTATCACATCCTTGAGACCCTCTGCCAACTTTAAAGGCAGCTTAGTGCAGGCAGCTCGGGCTCTGTATATCTAATGTTACCTGAGATTAGCCCTGGATTGCACCTCCCGTGACCTCCAGTATGCAGGGCTGGACTCGCTTCTCCTTGGCCCCAAAGCTTGTAGGTGTATGTCCTGCTGGGAAAACCTAAGAACCTGGCTAGAGAAGCTCTCAGCAGAGCAATTTTAAAGCTCTGGTGAACTGGCACTTCACCAGTACTAAAGGAAGGAAATTCCTGCCATTGCTTTTGGGATACCAGGCTACTTTTATGTAAAGGAGGTACCAGAGTGCAAGTCTTTTAGGCCTGGAGTAGAGGTCTTGCTGAAAAGCACCAGGGTGTGACTACTAAAGTGAATCAACACTGGGAAGTGCTGGAGGAATCAGGTGCCAATCTCAAGAGAGATTTGTACCTGTACCTTCCACTTTGGGAAGGATGGCTTGGTTCCCTATTAGTCTTGCTTTTATATTCCACTGGGAATACCTTTTATATTCCATTGGGTACTTAGCTTTACCCAGCTGGGTAGGCTTCAGCAGGCTTGTGGAATAAGATTCATTCTGACCTCATTTAATGACATGTCCAGATTCATATTTTTTCTCTAAACCCTCTCTCCTGCTAAGCAGAACTAGAGCAGCCGGAAATGGAAAAGAGCTACCAGTCCATCTGTCCTTTCTCCTTTCTTTACCACTCTGCCAGATATAGCTGCCTCCCAACCCGGTATTCTTCACCTGTGCCAGAAACTGTCACGCTCATCTCTGTAATCAGAGACAGCCTGTGATCTTGACGTGCTGCCCCCACTCATGACTCCTGCCCAGTATTCAGGATCACCATCCAGGTCCCCAGTGGGAGGCAGAGGCTTCCTCCGTGCCTGGCGGTAGGGCTGACGGAAGTTCACATCCTCTTCATGCAATGAGCTGAGTTCAGACACAGTGTTGTTATCTGCAGGGGAGGATGCAGAGAAGAAATGAGTTGGGCATCACTTCACAGTATGTGTGAGAGGGGAGGAGAGGACAGGCTGCAGCTTTTTCAGCAGAAAAGCTGAGCTGCCCTCCGTTAGAAAACAATCAAAATTGAATCCAAGGCCTCCAAACCCTTGAACAATCCTGCCCAAGACTGCTGAGGCTCTGTTTGGACACTGGAGCTGCTGTTAGACCTAAAGGTCTTCTGAACCTGTAGCTGGCAGCTAGGTGGGATATTGTAAAGGTATCGCAAAAGGCATGAGGTGCCTGCGTTCCAGATAACTGTGTTCAGCCTTCATGAATAAATTCCCCACAGCCCTGCTTCAGTAACGCATGTGAGCACTCTACCATGGGAGGTGGGCACTCAGCGTGGTGGGACATCATCACACCACAGCAGTTGTGCCATCTTGCCCTTTCCTGGTGTGAGACAGGCTGGCTCTGGATTTGGCCTGACTTGCCCAGCTAAAACAAAAGCAACCCCCTCAAAAAAAGATTAAGAGTCTGTCTGAATCACTGTCAGTCTCTACCCCATCAAGCACATTGACATCTGGAGGCCTGACATACCAATCTGCAGAGGTCTTTTTATAGTAAATTTTGTGGGTGGAGAAGACAGTGTGCTCAGCAATGACTGTTTTAGAAGTACACATAATTTGTTCGTTATGCTGAATCTGTACAGAGCTTTGATGTAGTGTCATTCCCTAAAGCCCTTACCTTCATTGATTTGCAGGATCCCACATGTCTGTTTTAAATGAGCCTTTACCGATGCCTAACATGAGTTAGCTCTGTGTGATGCCCAGAGGAGCTGAGCCCCCAGCCTGCCTCTGTCCTCTGCACACAACAGCTACAGGACAAAGTGCCAACCCTCCTCACACGCACCTTGTCCTGCCACTGCACCTCTGTCTCCTCATGTGGAAAGATCCTCACTTGGGTTGTTATTCTGACACCCGTCAGCGCAGCCTCAGCCCTTACTTAGGGAAATACAGCTTGCGAGAGGCTTTGGGAAGACAGTGAGGAGTTCCACACAAGCTCAGTTCTGAGTCTGCACCATGTCCCTATTCACCACCCTCCTCCCCTTTACCTGTCTGACTGCCAAGCTGTCAGTGCTGATGCATGTACCGCCTCTGATGTTAACCAGTGTCACAAAATCTGACGATCCCCTGGCTTCTTAAATGCTTCTTGTAGTCCCTGCACCTTCTGCAGGGAGGGCAACAGCCACTCCAAACAAACTTCCTGCATCCTTCAAACCACAGTGTAGTCACTGCAGCCCACAAAATTTGCATTCAATAAAATCATCCCTCTCCTATTTTTGCCACACTGGGAATTTACAGATACAATATAAGATACACAGAAATTATGAAAACAATACCCTAGCTATTATCACACCACAGGCTGTAGAAGGTATGAGTAGGGACTTGAATTTTCAGATGTTGATGATCCAAAAGTTTAATTATCTGAGTTGACAATTTTCATGAGCTTTTCAGTATTCTTCACTTTGCCTGCTCTAATTAAGAATTATTAGGTAAGCACCAGATCTTTAAAATCAGAAGGTATGTGTAGATACCTAAAATCTAGATTTTATCTGCCCATTTTACCATATCCTGGATATCATAACCTAGAGGCTGACACTGAAGCAAGCCAGTGAACTTTGAACTATGAATTTGCAGTCTTTTTCTGGTCAGTGGAAAAAAAAATCACACCATGCTTGTTTCTTACATCGTTCTCGCATCCTCCTAGCTGGGTCAAACTGAGCCAGTTCTTTCTCAACATAGTACAGCACCTTCATGGAGTCCCTGTCCTTGTCAGCCTGGATCCTGTACCCTTTACGCACTGCTGCGGAGAGGAAGAAAAAAAATTAGAGGAAAACACATTTAAGAACACAGAGACTTTCCAATAACATCGGTTCTATAGCTGAGTTCATGTCTGCAGGTAGGTAGGCTGCGTCAAAACACAGTGACTCAGTCGCTGCTTCAGAAGAAGTTCATTTTAAATGTGGGATGTGAAGTTGTAAGCAGTTGCATGCATAATTTTAAAAGTTTGCAGCAACAGCAAGAATGGTTTGGAAATGCCCAATCTGTACAACCAAATGCATCAACTGGTGTCATTGCCACAGAGTGACAACAACTCCCACAGATGATGGCAGAGAGAAAAGCAGAACTCATTTCTCCTTCCTCAGCACTACAGAAAGGATTTGTCATGGTATGGGAGAAGCAGTCCAAGAACATCAGGCTTCCTCTATACAGTGGGGACCGTAAGCTCCCAGTTTTCAGGAGAAGCAGGTGGCTGAGCATTTGGGAGCTGTTACTCTGTAAGACCATGCCACCCTCCCATCCCTACCAATTCTGCTCACACAGGTTGAAGAGCATGTAGCAGAAGAAGCTCCAGAGGATAGAGAAAGAAATACAGAAAGTCCCAAAAAGCTCATCACACTGCTTTGAGATTTATACCCAATCTAATGATGAGGCTAACCAGGTCACTGGTAGCTGTGAAACTGCCTGCTCTGACATTCTTTACATGTTTTACTTCATAGAGAAAAGGTATGTCTTGGACACACATTAAGTGCTTGACTCCTGGGATTGCTCCATTTACAGGGCAAGTCTGGACAGCTTTTTCGGCTTTTCCACATTCCTGTATGTATAAAAGAGACCCCTACACATCTGGAGCCACAGCAGCTCTAACTCTGGAAGGCTGGTTCTATGCACAATTTACCCCCTAAGAATAGCCTGACTACCTCAAGACAGATCTATAGTCAACAAGCAGAGGACTCCACCTGTCAGGGTTTTGAGGAAAATAAGGCTTTTATAGCAGATAATTTAAGAAAGGTCTCAGCCTGTGGCTATTTCAGGATTGACAGAAACTCAGGTCAAGGTAGAAAGAGGACTACAACCCTCTAATTCAGCCTCATTACAAAATGTTATAAGGACAATTCACTCAGCACTACAAAATGGAACTTGTCTGCCTTGCATGGGCTTAATATGTTCCCTTATGGAAATACTGCAGTGTTGCGTGAATGCTCCTCTTGTGGAACAATTTATATACTTGGACAGTGGTTTAGAGCCAACCTGTTCTTTCTGTTCTATCCCTCACCACCACAATACCTCCAGCTACAAACATATGGGTTTGATAGTGCATTGCATAGTATGCATTGAGTGGGCTGAGCAAGGACTTGGCAGAGGGTATTCTTAGGCACCTTCTGTCCTCAACTGCTGTGTGTGTGTCTGTGCACTATGAAATAACCATGCTCTGCTTCAGAAATGGCTGTGCCACAGAAAACAGGTAGAGCGATTCCTGTCATAATCTCACAGATTGCTTCAGGAGTAAAGTGCCTTACTGTGGGTTTTAACTGTGCACATGTTAAGATAAGTGACTACATCTTGAAATATTACCTTGTGTGTCTGCACTTGGGAAAGACATTAGATGTGGAAACATAGCATGGGTCTACCAGGGTCCTTCTTTTGGCTCCAGATAGCTTAGCTGACAGCAGTCTGGAGTTTTGCTTGCTTTATTATCCCCATGAGTGTGTGCACAATGGCTACAAATGCACAGAGGGATTTAGAACTTTGTAAAGCAAGCCTACCTCTGCTTTCCAAAATATGAAGTACATCACGTCTCCTCAAGTGAGGTTGCTGCTATAAAGAGGAGATGGACTGACTGGGCTTAGAAGCGACAGCTCCTGCTGCATGGTATGAACAGCAAGGCAAGTTCTGCTCCTCACCATTGTGGCTGATCTCTGTCTGGTACCTTGCCAGGAAGGAGGCCTCTCTCACTATTCTTTCTTCTAATGTCCCTACTAGGAGCTCAGCTAAGCTGCCACCTTGTTTATACGTAGACCGGCAAACAACCATCAACTGGAAATGACTCTGACCTACTAAAAACCTCTGGGGAACCTGAACAGGCAGCTCCCAGATTGCCTCCTCAGAGCCACTACTCACACTGAAGCTGTGCCAAATATTTATTTGGGCAACATCTATAGCTCCTGGAACTGATGGAGATTAGCTTGGCTTCACACTAGCTTCACACTCCACTTCCTACTGCAGCTATTTATCAAAGGGCAAATGAATTTCTTGGTTAATTCTGCAAGCATCTAGAAATTAATTTGGGATTTAAATCTGCAAAGATGACTGTGAACTGCTCATAAAAAGTATTTTCCATTACAGAAGAAGCATATTTTGTCTCTATGTTTATTTATTAAATACTTTTCATAATGATATTAAATGTTCGACTTATTAAATCTCTTCATTATTCCTTCATCTCAGAACTGTGCTTCCTCCTCACACTCTTCTTCATCTGCAAATTGCCATAATCCTTTAATCAGGCCTGAGTAATTTTAGGCCCATCTTAATTATAAGGAAATAAAGATGCAGAGATATTGACCACACGTCCAAAACCATTCACTGAAGGGAATAGAACATTCTTCCCTATCAGACCATATTTTCTTCTCCTGAACAGTTCATAAATTTCTAATGTTTAATTTGTGTTTAACTAGACACTATTTTTATTCTTCTGTGGGTGGAACCAAGTCAGCCAAAACTGTAAGCTGTTTCCCTCCTGAGAAATGATAGCACTACAATTTTTTTCAGACAAGTATGGTTAGGAAGTAAATGATGTCTCATCCTTACACACTTTCCAAGTTAAAGGTCTGGAGTCCAGCTCCAGGACCAAAAGGTTCCTTGTGTGCAGCATTTCAGGGATATATGCAAGAGTCTCCAGCTAACCACTGCACTTAAAATAGAGCATAAACCCTAAGCTATGAGTTGCCAACACTCATCTAAATCAGAGAGCTAAAAGTTTTGGAGTTTTTTTCCCCTCCCCATTCAGCCCTAAGTTTAGGATGAAGTTCCTAAGCTTAATCGGAGCTTTGTCACATGGCTTTTATGTAACGGTAGACAAATTTTCTAAATATCCTCATGCCTGAGATTCCTCACTACATCCCCTCACAGAAGTGATTTATAAGCACAGAGTCTGTCTAGGGCAAAGGTTGTTGTTTTTAGCCTGGCAATCAGAATTAAAGAATCTTCCAGCCTCTGTCCCCCAGCACTTCCGATTCTATTTTTTTAAATGGATTTCACAGAAAGGTTGAAGTCTCAAAGATACCCAGTTTCAGATCAGACCTACACTGGCTGTGTGGAGGACACAGAGACCGTAATTACTGCTCCTTCTGAGAAAAGACCTTTTATTATAAACTCAACTATTACCTGTTTTGTTTAGCCTACTGTCTGGCCAACCAGAAAATAAGTGGTTTGGAAAAGCCACATAATGTTTTCTCTTATACAGCCTGTCATTAGGGATATTCTGGCACTGTGGAAGAACTTAAGAGAAAAGAGCAGGATACAGGCTTTCTTAGCTCCACAGTTCAAGGAACACTTGAACAACAGGTGCATGATCAAGACTAAGGGTTTGTACACATTCTTGCAAAAAAGATTAATTAAAAAAAAAGGAACCTCTGTTGTCTTGCCACAAAGGTTAAAATTCTGTGATAATGTTTTATTTGCAATATGTAGTATTTACTGTCAAGTCCTGAGGTGAGGGATTGAGTTCAGATATACTTGATTGGATTACATAATAAACGCATCTTTCTGTATAATGATCATGGGATGCTAAGAGCTGTTCTATTTGGTTACCAAATGCATCCACAGTTTTTCATTCTGCATTTGTGCTCTGCTAGCAGAGACAAGGCCGCAATCTGACTCCTAAAAAATCCATGGAGTTCCCAAAGCCAACATCATTCTCTACATGCAGTGACATTTTTCAGGGGAGAAAAAAATCAAGCACTGGGCTGTCATTCATCATTTTCTGACAAAGGTTTTTGAATTGGATACATTCTGCTTTGGATCAATTATTGATTTATTTCCTATTTCAAAATGCTCTGTTCCAGAGCTGTTTTGATTTCAGTGGCAAAATAAAGCATGATTGTTGAAGGAAAATACTTTTTGGAATTCCAGAAAGGTTAATATACTGACTCGGGCACCAGAAGGATGTGTAGGGTTGTTCTAAAAGCTTAAAAAATTGATTTTGCTACTTAATGTTGTCTTTTCAGATGTGTTTTATCAACACATTGTCATAAACAAATTTAACAATTGATAATTAGCGTGGTGCTTTGAAATCAGACACGTAGCTGGATCAGTGGTGAGTCTGCACTGGTGAGAGTCATTTCTGCTGCAACACGTTTGAATTTAGACAACCACCATGATCCTAAATGCATGTGGCTGACTAGCTGCCCTCTTTTTCATGAAGGCAGAAGTGACCCTTACTAAGATAGAGTCATCATATTGAGAATCTGTGTCTGACACTGATCCACAACTCCTTTCTAGTTAGAATCCTTTTATCTCTCACACTTCACAAATGCAAAGGCTGAACAAAAGTGACCTCCTGATTTCTGTAAGGTTCTTGTCCAGAAACACCACGGGGAGCGGGTTCCTGTGCCCAAAATGCCATGGGAACGGTNCGACCTCCTGATTTCTGTAAGGTAAAGGACAGGTCCAACCCCAATGTTCTTGTCCAGAAACACCAAGGGGAGCGGGTTCCTTTGCCCAAAATGCCATGGGAACGGTAAAACATGCTGCAGCAAAAACTGCTGCCAGAGGACAAGCAGTGCCCTACAGAAGGTAGGCAGAGCAGTTTACAAAGAGAAAGCAGCTTGCAAGGCATCAACTCTAAGGGGAAAATGGCTGCTGCCTCTGCTCCCCTGAAATCATCTTCATCCTTCTGTCCTCTGCAAGAAAATGTTCGCAGCAGTAGTGAGAAGGGTCTTATATATGAACTTTGCCTCCCATTCCCTGC
Organism: Neodrepanis coruscans; assembly: GCA_013400695.1. Lineage (NCBI taxonomy): Eukaryota > Metazoa > Chordata > Aves > Passeriformes > Philepittidae > Neodrepanis > Neodrepanis coruscans. Next base: position 17,251 of record VYZS01046250.1, read on the forward strand.
TGATGTAATTAGGCACCCACAAATTGACACTGTGCTGATAGCACTAGAAAACTTGGTCCATGTGTCTCTAAGGGATGCAAATGTCATTGTCAGAGACAGGATTAAAATGCAGTTTCTCTGTGTTTCTTCTGTTCCCACCACTCGATCAGTGGCAATCACTCCTCCCTTTCCCAGCCCTGCTCCCAGTAAGAGGACTGAATGTTGTGCCTGGCACTGCAAATTACCATTTTGGCTTCCTCCACCGGAGTCACTTGGGGCTAAGGGAGGGGGATGCGATTTATCCATCAGCACAGCGGGAGACGGAACACCAGCCACAGGAACACTGGGGATGTAGTATGGACCTGGCATGGCAGAGACTGCAGGAGGGTACCCAGCTTTTGCTGCTTTACCTGCTACATACACTGAAAAAGAAAAAGAATAAGAATCAGTGTCACACCAGCCCCCCACAGACCCACAGATCGTGTGACTGAAACCTGCACATCACCAACACTGGTGACAACCCAGCAGGAGACAACTGGACACAGGAATTAAAAAGGACCAACCTGAATTTCAATAAGCCTCAAAAGGCACTGAGGGGAGTTTAAAAAACGCACACAGCAGGTTAGATGAGCACTGCAAGATGCCCAAAAAGACACTCAAGAGTGTTACAGTCACCACTACTATTACTATGAGTTAGAGGCAGTTCAGCTTTAAAAATAACTGATGACTCAAGCAGCAGGGATGAGACTCATGAAACCTGGCAGATCTGACTGAGCCTGACCAGGAACCTTGCTGGGTTGCAAGGATTTTGCACTGTTATAGAGGGCAGCTGCTTTGCACTGTCAGGGGGAAACCTCCCAGGATGCTCTTAGCTCTGACCCACAACATTCACTGACACAACAACAACTTTGGAATGGGAGCATGACACTTTGAAGAAGCAGGCACAGCTGCCAAGGCAGGGAGGGCTCAGGGAATTACACTTGTAATTAACTTTGAGCGCTCAACCATTGAGTAATAGGTCAGATGCTTCACTCCCTAAGAACTAGTTCTTTAGCCAAGCAAAGTGCTCAGGGCAAAGGAAGCGGTATAAGCAGATTCCCTTCCTGTTCTGCCAGGGAGCAGAAGGAGTTCAGCAGAAGATTTGCACCAGGCTTGGACAGGGTCACTCACGTGCCCGGGGACAGCAGCAGGACTCAGGACAGCAGGGGCAGCGGACGTAACAGCAGCAGCTGTGTGGGCAGCACTGGCACCAGCAGATCCCCACCAGGAGGAAGAACAGGAACGCCCCCAGGATCACCAGGCCCACAAAGACCCACTCTGGAAAACAAGGGGAAAAAAAGAGATACTTACAGGATTGCACACTTCTGTGGAAGGGAACGTCAGCAACATCTTCCAAGCTGAGAGCATAGGGGCAAAACAGACAGGTGAGGAACAGAAGGGGACTGATTCCCTGTGGGTCTAAGTCTATGTCCTCCTCTTTGTTGAAGCAGCAATAGCATAAGACATTGAGAAATGTGGTCCCTTCTGGCAGTATCTCTGGCTGGCTGAGAGGTGACCAGCACAAAGGCAGGAGCTCTGGTTCCCCAGCCCAGAAACCCTTCACCCCACAGCAGACCTGTACAAATGCCACAGGACATGCTCCATTAGCATTTGGATCTCATCAAAGACTCATTCTTCCTGGCGATGGTCATGCCCTGCTTATGTGTTTGTTCCCTACCCACATTCTGGTTTTAATAGGACAAACGATGGTGAAAAGCACGCTATAAATAGCCCAGTAAATGAGCCAGGCCTGCCCCTTCCCAGCTAGACCCACGCATGCAATTATTCCTTTGAATGTGCCGAACTAACATCCTATTCAGGCGAAGAATCCAGCCAGGAAACCTAACAACCAAAGGGTTTTTTTAACCCCACTGAAGCCTCAGATGATGTCAGTGCCAAGCCCCAAAAGGGAGCAGCTGAAAAACACCCTACAAATGAAAGCACAGAAGAGCTGCTCACAAAAACCAGGACAGGTTTGGAAGGGGAAGGAGAAAATGTTTCTCAAACTTTGTTGCTGGGAAACCTGCAGTGGGAACGGGGCCTGTGCTGAGGCAGCTCCCAGCTCTGCATGTGACCACTCTGGGATTTTGTGCACAGGGCTGCACCTACTGCTACACGGGAATTCCATGGATTAAAGGAACGATCAGTGAATATGCCTGAACGAAGAAATTACGAGATTCTGAACACAGAGGAGTTGGTTTTATGTCAGACAGCTGCAGCAACCAGAAGCAAGATCATTGGTGGGAAAAGACTTCAACCTTCTTGGAAAAATGGTAAAAAAACAAATAAAGAAGTGGTGAGGCTGCTTTGCAGTGGGGTAGGATTTATCCCCACCCCAGAGAAAAAAAGCAGCAGACCACTGTTTCCAAGCAGCAGACCACTGTTTCCAAACAGAAGTCCAGAGTTCACTAAGGGGTCTCCTGGTACATCATTGTTTAATCTGAAGTATTGATACAAGGATTGCAGTGTGCATACAGAATCACACTGGGAAAACAGTGCACTTTTCACCTGCGCCACTAAGCTGAAAAGCCAAGGAAAAATGTTCCATTTGGACGAATCAAAACAGAATTTTTCCTACTTCTTAATAAAACACAAAAATAAGAAGTATCATTTTTGATCCATCCACAGCACTCTGTTTGAACAAAAGTATGATTCTTTGCTTTGTTGGAGTTTTCCTTAGCTCTTTTACAAACAATTCCCCTTTTTTAATGCCACTTTTAATCTAGAATTTAAAATTTCCTTTAAAAAATGTCAGTCAAAGATCTGGCATCTACAAATCAAAACATTTCATTTCAGAAGTGTTAAGAGAAAAATGTCTTCCTTTTTTTTGAATAGTTTATTGCTTTTTGGATGAAAAAAGATGAACTTCATTTAAATTTGCAGTTAATTTTGGTCCCTGTGGAATTTTTTTTTTCAGTGAACTTACCACATGCTGAGTAAAATTCAGCTAACAAGTAAGAAAATGACAGAAGGGAAGCATTCATGAATGGGAAAGCAAGAGCTGAGAGATTACTGACACAGTTCCTCAAGTTCCAGTTCTAGCAGCTATCTTGCTTAATATTTTCATTAATTACACTGACACAGAAAATAAGAACGTGTTAATGTGTCTTGACAGTAGGGATCTATTGTCAGTGAAGATGAAGACTGGGACACATTATACAAAGGGCCAGTTGCCCTTGGATCTAGAGTAAAAAATGTGAAATACAGCAAAATCCTGAATGTCAAGGTATGCAGCAATACTTTCAAGGTGACACCTTCAAAGATTAAGAACCATCTCTATTTAGAGCAAGACTTTCTTAGTTGAAAACAAGTGAAAATCAAGAGAAATTATCCAATATACTACTGCATCACAGGATAACTGCCACAATTTATGCAATACAGCCACAAAAAATGGTAAACGTAATCCTGTGCCCAGTAACAGAGAAATTTCCAGTAGTATTAAGGAAATACAAACTCTACCCTTCATGTTACTGATGTTGCACAGCTCTGGTCATCTTTGTACAAGAAAAGATGAATTCAGGTTGGAGCTGATGCAGGGAATTGAAGGGATGAAGGGACTCAGGAGCCTGCCTTGCAGCAGGGGGGCTGCAGCTTGCTGCACTGATCTGTTAAAAAGAAGGTTGAGGGCAGACATAGCTGCTGCCCGTAAATATGCTAGGAGGATAAATTCAGGAGGAAAAGCAGGTATTATAGTTAAAGGTCTTACGTAAATGGGCATAAAGAGACTATCAGCAATGTAGAGGAAAGCTAAAAGATGCACATCAAAGAAAGCAATCCAATGGGAAAGAGAAAGACCAAACCCAGACTACCCTTAAACTTGCTAAACTTGTGGAAAGGATGAAATTACATGGTGCTGGAACTGGCAAGCAAAATAGCAAGCCAGACCATCCTCTCCAGTCCTGAATTTCCTAATCTATGCCAATCTGAGCAGGGCAACAGTGCAGAAGCTTTTTCTTTTGTCATGTTTTCATCTTGTCCCCTACAAGCATCATGGATACAGAGAAGATAGTGAACCAGAAGGTGCCATGACAGAAGTGGCCAGCCACAGCTGTGCAATGAAGCTCAGATGTCAGATCTCCGGAGCTATTAGTGAACAGGTCACAACTCCTCCATAAAAGGATAAAAGCCTGGTAAAGGGAAAAAACAGACAGCAAGGCCATTGTATGTATATCTGTGATCTCTCTGAAAACATTTTAGTAGTACAAAAGGGGGTCAGGTTAGTGTGTACATTGCACATTGCCTGATACTCACTCAGCACCAGAAGTCTCAATCACAGGGACCTGTGAGTCAGGAAAGATTTTACTTCACAGGAGGTTAGACCACTTGCTTCTCTGATGAGATTAATAAAATGGCAAAAGAGCCTGATGACACCTCCTTTATGCACAAAGCTGGGATTCAGCCAGTTCCTGACACAAAAGTTTGATGGTGAGATTCAAATGACTACAATGCTGAAATGCTCTTGTGTCCTCACAGTCTGGAAACTACTGGTTTGTGCTTGCAAGATACACATAATCTCTTTTGTTTATTCAGGTAACAGGCAATGCTACAGCTGAAATGTGGTCTACTGCTTCATCTTACACTTTCTTGTTGCTCACCTATGCAGTGAGGGTATCAGAAAACTATCTGGGCAACACATAGGAATATTATACCCATGCAATAAAATTGTAAATAATGGGGAAAAAAGGGTGTTAGACAATAGAAAATACTGTCTATGCTGAAAAGACTAATCCCTCTCTTGCCATGCAGAAATTCCAGGGAGGTCTGGGTAACACTGGAGGTAGGCGAGTGTCTGCCTTCTCTCCATTTGCATCTCTGGGACAGACTCGAAAATAGCTTCACACATTTATGTGGAGTTGCATTTTTGCACAAACGTGTGAAAGAAACGCTCCTTGAGCACCATCAGGGAATGATCAGATGACTCAAGGGCTAAATGTTCTCACAGCTTTTCCCTTTCAAGGACAATCTGTTGCAGTGTCTCTGTTTCCTCTGCAAGGAGTGCCAGAACTGGTGGCTCTCGCTAGCTTGGCTAGCAATGGATTTATCATGGGCATGGAGCTCTCATGTCTGCTCCAACCACCTGGTGTCTCCAAGATGATGCCCTGGCCATGCAGCACAAGAGGGGCTGTGCCACTGATGGGCTGCTAACCAGTGCTCTATTTCTAGCACCTCCTGTGACATCATCTGTGGCAATGGGTACAGCAGCACCCCAGGCCAGGGTCTGCGGAGCTGAGGTTACTGCACAAGAGCAGTGCTAGCAGGGAGAGCAGAGAGCCTGATACAAAACCTTCCCAAAACAGCACTGGCATTTCTGCTCTTGCACTGATCCTGGCATGATATCAACCATCTTTATATTGGCTCCCAGCATGGCCCAGCATCAGCTCCCTCAGATCTGAACCCAACTATTTTCAGGCGTTTTTCTTTTTATCCCCCAATAAAACACACATACAAGTGAAACATACACCACATAAAGATGCTGCAGAAGGATAAACAGATGAGATGACAGAGGAACGGGTGATTGAAGGGTGAAATGACTGAATACCTGGCATAATCTCCACAGCAAAACTGGGCAAGAGATCAGCAAGCAGCCCTGTCCTGCCTAGAAAAGACAGAAGGAGGAGAACAAGGAGAGGTTACTGCAAGAAAAACACACTCCCCAGCCCTTGCCTTAGCCTCCAGTTCCCTTCCTCATCAGCCCACTTGCACTCTTTTGTTATGTGAATTCCTATCAGCCACAGATGTCATCCTGCTCGATGCCTGGTGTCTGTAACTGCACTTCTGCCATTAATGTGTCGTTGCATTTTATCTTTATCAGCAGAGCTGGGGGGAAAGAATCTGGAACAGAGCTTCTCCAATCTAGGCACAAAATGACAAGAAAAAGGAGTTCCTTTAGCATGGTTACATGGTAACATCTTTCTGGAGATATGCTCTACACATGCAAAAACCTCCTGGAAATACACAACAGCCCTCAAACAGAAGGACTCAGTTTACTTTTGAAATGTACTGATATAGTTTCCATGGATGTGAAACATCTTTAACCCAAGGCCATTGATAAATCAGCCACACGTGTCCAAAACCTGTGGGTGGTGCTCTCCTTGTGGGGCTCTGCAAATGCACAGACAACTCCAGGAAAGGAGCCCTGAAGCATGACATTGCATATGTGCTAATTATTTGGAGATGCACAAGGAACTTGGTGAGACTGTATGATAAAGGACAACTCCCAAACTAACCAGGGAAGGATTCATGTAGAAATTTGTGGAGTCACTTTGCAAAAGAAAAGGGAAAAATGATAAAAAAGCAAGTCAACTCCAAAATTTAGAACCAAACACAAACAAAATCCAAGCCAAAAGGCAGCCTGGTGCCTGTTTGTTTTGGCACTGAATGTCTGGAATACTTTCAACACACAGCAAACATCCTGCACAGCGTTCAGCTATGATTTACACACACCTGCATTGGCAGAAGAGCCCTATGTGCAGCTGTGCTGTGAACTCTTCCACAGAAAAGCACCAGGGTCATGCTGGGATTTTTAAAGACAAGCATAAGGTAGGAGAGCTGCACTCTGAAGAGGGACATACACTGCGGTGTAACTTAACAGTCGCAGCTTAGGGTAAGCCAATGCAAAGGTCATAGAAAGCTACCTTTAACCTCCCCACAGTCCCTTCAGGTCCTGTACTAAGCAGCACTGAGACACAATGATGAACCGGATCCCAACTTCCTTGGCCTCTAGTCCGTCCTTGAAGCACATTACAATCAAATTCCCACTGTCCATTTTTATTCAGTGCTTCAGCAGAAGCTCTGTAGAGATCAAAAATCCACAAGGAAACCTGCTGGAGCCATAATGAACATACTCTGACTGCAGGCAGTGATTTGCAGCCAGTTGCAACTCATCAAAGCTGACTAGTACTCACAGTAACGCCCATCATGATGAGGTGGTCCCGAACTCTTAGCAAAAGACAGCATGGTGATGCTTCACATAATTGTTCCCCATTTACCACTTTGAGGGAGGACTCTTGCCACCAGTCCGCTGCAACATTTTCATCTACATCCACAAAGAGTTTCATTACATTCTTTGCAGCCCATTTTCTGCAAAGATCAAGTGTCCAAACCACTGATGATTAGTGTGTTATGGGATTGTGCCCATGTATGCCTTCTGCTCACAAAACATAGGGGCATGTATACAACATACGTGTGGCTTAAATCTTTGGTGCCACATGCAACAAATGTATGCCTTGTAGGGCAGTGTCCTGTATCTACACTATATTCTATGTTCATATTAAATATATTCCTTATTTTCACAAAAAATATGCAATTCTTTCACAGGCCTTTGTGTGTGCATAAATGAACAGCACACACATGAACCACATGCATGCAGAACATATAGACAGACATGAGCATGTATAGCTTGCCTGCCATGTGTTATCAACTTTGCACAAGCTTACCTGCAGCCCTAGTCTGAGAGCAGATCCCAACGGACAAAGAGCTGGAGGTAATTTAGCTAATTTAGGGCTTGAATTTGTGTTAACAAAGGTAAACGAGTGACACCTATAAAGACCAGAAGCTCCATCTCAAATGGACATCACCAAAGAGGTGCCTGCTTTATTTTGAACCTACCTGAAAAGCCTCAAACCCTGCTACTGCTGGGTCTTGCAGTACATTCTGATCCCCAAGAGGAACCACCTGTCCAAGGGGGAAGAAGAATCCCTCAAAAATAACAGTGTCTGAGAACTCGGTAAGTCATTACAAAGACAAATGAAGTAGTTCTTCTGTGCTATTTACGAGCAAGTCAGGTATTTCCCTGCTTGTACAGCCTCATTTGGCTCCTCAGAGGGAATCTGCATCTGTGCCCTGCCTGCACAGCCCTGGGGGCCCCAGAGCACTGGCAGGGATGCACAAAGCCTGGACAAACTCCATTACAGCTCAGGCTGAACTCTACTGCCCTGACTATCCCAGCTGACAGCCAGTAAGCACAATGCCTCTGGACTTCAGTGTCCCAAGCAGCTTTCCACAGCTCTGCCCCCTCCCCACCCTGGGCTGAACTAATCCTCTAATAACCCTTCCCCACACTATTCCTTCAGGGAAATCAACAGGCCGAGCCTGCCCGCGGTTGCCTCAGCAACGGGAGGCTCCCGCCACTGTCCCTCATTGAAGGCAACTTTCCTCTCTGCTGCTGCTGCCAGCAACAAGTGGAGCAAAACCGCCCATCCAAGCTGCCAGCAGGCACAGGGACAGGGCGGCTCAGGGGAGCAAGGACTGCCACCGGCTCTCACCTCCTGCCTTATGCAAGCCTGACCCACACGTGGGTGCACCCCGCAGCCAGGCAGTGGGGATCCTGGGACAGCACCCCAGTGGGTGACACAGTGCCCAAAACACAGAGAGCAGGATTTCCTTTTGGACCCATGGCTGTAACACCAGCCAGGAGGTGGTCACAGCACCCATGTCCACTGCCCTTCCAGCTCACTGTGCCTAGGATGCTCCTTCCATGGGCATTAAGCTCACTTCACTTCTCTCTTGACTATTTATTTTTTAAGGAAAGTTTAAGGTGGAGGATGGGGCTAGATAGCAATTGGTGGGGAGGAAACAATTTAGTAAAACATCCTGCCAAGAGACCAGCTGGCCACACCACCTCTACATAGCAGCTCTGCCCACCTGAGAAAGGGCTGCAGGCACTCCAAGACATGGCTGGGCACAAGCCCAGTCGCAGCTCTGTGCCCCCACCCACAAGAGATTCATGTCCTCTGTGCAAGCTCCCACCACCGAGCCCCAGCACACACTCCCAGGGGGAAAGAGGGAATAGACAATGGCCCCATTTACCAGGGTTGATCCAGGTGACTGTGTCAGAGCTACGAGCTTGTCCTCATTCCAGCAAGGATCTGGGACACGTGCCACCTCTATTCCCATATGTGCCCCATGATGCTAGGGGGCTTTACCTGCCCAAAGTGGCCTCTCACCAGGCACCTCACACGACCAAGGCCCCAGCCAGCCTTGAAGTGCAAGGGAGCTGCAAGCCCCCCATCTGCTCTGGCAGAGCACAGCAGTAGAGCACAGGAGGAATGGGAGAGGAAAAGCTGAGGGGATGCAGAGCGGCTCCAGGAGGTGCAGAGACACAGCGGAGGCGAGCGAGGACAGGAGTTAATAAACAGGAGGCGGGCAGGCGACAAAGCGGGAGGGCAAATAGCAGCGGATCAGGGAAGACCTGGAGTCAAGCAGACAATTAGCAGAGAGTCTGCAGAGAAGAGACACAAAAATAATTAGGGTAAGTGGTGCAGCTGAAAAGAAATGATGGCATGAAAAAAGCAGGCGCAGGTGCAGTCAGGAACACAGCACTTGGGTAAATATGGGAACATGGTAAATACTGCCAATTGCATAAATGTGATAAATATTGGGTAACTATGGGAATAACTGTTGAACCGTTTTCCTGTTTGAAGGCTGCTTCAACAGCCCTACCTGCTGCATGGGATGCAGCAGCTACAGAGGGAACTATTTCCTTCTCAGTGGTGGAAAAATGTGCCAAGCCACGCCACAGCAAGAGGCCCCTGGCACAGGACACTGACCTGAGGGGAGTGCACAGAAGAGAAAAGCACAGAAGAGGAAGTGTGGCCCTTGTAAATCAGATACTTTTCCAAGGAGGCTGCTGTGAGATTTATTGGGAGAGCATGGCTCTGCAATGAGTTCCCCTGTGCTCCCTCTGCTTGGAGTAAACTTTATCCTTTCTTCCCATCTTTCTCTTCAATTGGAGGGAAAAACAGCAGCAGCCCCTTTTGGAGATCAAAGTTTTAGCAGGCAACAAAGACCTCCAAGGAGGCTGTTGCCATAGCTACCTTAGTAACCGAGGTCTTTTAATCACACCAGTCTCCTTTGTGAGGAGCGTGTGGCTGTCGCTGGCAAATAAGGAGGAAAAGAGGGGTAAAAAACCTTGGCAACAACTAGTATTTCTAAACAGTGTGAAATAAGTAACAAGGAGTAGGCTTGGCTAGGATGAGGGGGACTGGAACCAGATTACAAAGGCAGCAGTACTGTGATCTGGGGCACCAGAGTACTGCCTTAGGAGGACAGGACGAGCACTCCAGGGGTAGGAGGACATGAACAGCCTTCCTGGCATCAACAATTTTCCAGGATTTTTTAAATGGAAAGCTCTTGTGATAATCACTTCCTTCACCTGCTGGCACTACCTGCCTTTGGTCCCAAAGGCACAGCTCAAGGTCAGTGAGCCCTCTCTGTGAAGTTGCCTACGGGCATCTCCTCGACTGAGATCTGGCCCTCTCATACCCAACACCACCGATACATCTGCCAACTCCTGTGACCAAGCACTGGCTTGGATGCTACTGGCAGCTTTTCAGCAAATCAGAGCAAAATCCTAAAACCACTGTCTGGTAAGGGAAAATTTTGCCAAGAACTTTTCAATCTCTGAAATCATGTCAACGTTTATAATACAGTCTCTCCTGGCACAGAAGAGACTCTAAATCTGGCTATATTTATACCAGCTATTGAGTCACTTTGCTGAGTAAGAACTGCCTTATTAGCATTGCACACCATACATATATGTCCCAGTAGAGATTTATCCTCTCTGAAAGCCAACACGTCTCTATTAGTACATTAATTACTGTACAATATGCTGTGTGTATATGTATCTACACTCTTTTCTACCTGTAGATGTTAAGACTTGATAAATTTGGGTTTACCCACATAGATATTGGCTGGTCATACAAACTACCAAAGATGTCAGTTTACCATTGTTAAGTGCTAACTGTCTTCAGAAACTAACAAAACCCTCAAGTACTAATTCTTGTTATTTAAAGCATAAAAATGGGAGAAACTGAAGGTTCTAAAAGACACATCTGGGGAACTCCAGGCCTCTCAGCATGACCTTGGTGCCTGGAAAGGTTATGGAACAAATCATCTCGAGTGCAAACACATGGCATATCCAGAACAACCAGGAGATCAGACCCAGCCAGCATAGGTTTACAAAAGGCAGGTCCTGTCTGACCAACCTATGACCAGGTGACCCACCTAATGGGTGAGGAAAATGCTGCGGATGTAATCTACCTGAACTTGAGCAAAGCCTTTGATGCTGTCTCCCACAGCAACCTCCTGGAGAAGCTGGCAGCCCATGGCTTGGACAGGTGCACTCTTGACTGGGTTAAGAACTGGCTGGACAGTCCAGCCCAGAGAGCAGTGGTGAATGGAGTTACATCCAGCTGGCAGCAACACCACTGGGGTCCCCCAGGGATCAGTATTGGGGCAGTTCTGTTTAACCTCTTAATCAATGATCTGGACAAGGAGACAGACAGCACTCTCGGTCAGTTCACAGACGTTACCATACTGGGTGGGAATGTTGATCTGCTGGAGGGTCAGAGAGTTCTGCAGAGGGATCTGGACAGGTTGGATCGATGGGCCAAGACCAATAGCATGAGATTCAAAAAGGCCAAGTGCCAGGTCCTGCACTTCAGCCACAACAGCCCCTGCAGTTGTCCCAGCTGGGACAGAGTGGCTGGAAAGCTGCCCAGACGAAAAGGACCTGGGGTTACTGGTTGACAGCAGCTGAACATGAGCCAGAGTGTGCTCAGGTAGCCAAGAAGGCCACTGGCATCCTGGCCTATATCAGCAATAGTGTGGCCAGCAGGACCTGGGCAGTGATTGTCCCCCTGTACTTGGCACCTCGAATGTTGTGTCCAGTTCTGGGCCCCTCAATTCAGGAAGGACTTTGAGGTACTGGAGTGTGTCCGGAGAAGGGGAACTGAGCTGGTGCAGTGTCTGGAGCACAAGTCCTATAAAGAGCAGCTGTAGGAGCTGGAGTTGTTTAGCCTGGAGAAAAGTAGGCTCAGGGGTGACTTTATCTCTGTACAACTACCTGAAAGGATGTTGTGGACAGGTAGCCTCTTCTCCCAGACAACTACTGACAGGACAAAAGGAAATGGCCTCAAGGTGAACCAAAGGAGGTTCAAGTTGGACACTAGGAAGAATTTTTTCACTGATAGGATGGTCAGAGAAGTGGTGGAGTCAACACCTCTGCAGGTGTTCAAGAAATGACTGGACTTAGTGCTATGGACACTTAGTGCTATGGTTTAGTTGACAAGGTGGTGTTTGGTTAAAGGTCGAACTCCATGATCTTGGAGGCCTTTTCCAACTTCAATGATTCTTTGGTTAATTATAAAATAATATGTCACTAATATATAGTTTATGTGGCATTTGCCGCCCAACTGAAGAGAAAAAAACGCAGGCAACAGCTGCCTAGCAAAGCACACGAATCACTAACCAAAGTATCAAACCAACAACTGGGATTAGTGGAGCCCTTTCCTGCCTCTTCCAAGAAACTGACAGGTCCTTGGAAATGAAGCCACTGTTTCATGAAGCATGCCTAATCTATGTAAAATCTGAGAATGCAAATATTGCTGGGCTCAGGGCACCCAGCTGTGCTGAGCCGTACCTACAGCCACTGCTCAATAGCTGTACCAGCCTGGCAAGGAGAAGTATTGCTGCTTCCACAAACCCTGCACCTGGTTTGTACATTCTGGCTCTTGGGAAGGCTTACTGGGTTATATACAGTCCCATGCAATTAAGCTGGACAGCTTCCTGATGCGAGCTGGTCACATGAAGGATAGGGCACCTGCTGACACTGCCCCGTACTTCCAATTTGAAGGTTACTCCAGACACCCTGCATCCACTGCACTAGTACATGTGAAGTTCCCTCAGAAAGCCTAAAATGAATTACTTCAGTGAAGCCCATTGACATTCTTATATAAAAAGCAGTACAGAGGGGCTACGAGTAACAATATGATTGATAGCACTGCCTGTGTTTCAAGAAGCAGGACACTAGCTGCTAGCTACTATAACAGAAATGTAGACTTTCTTAAATTTAGATTCAGCCTTTTAGATTCAATCACATCAGATCTAAAAAAATAAAAACATATAAAGTTGCAAATGGATTCACTAGCCCAGCTGTAGCATCAGCAAAGGTTCTATGTTTATAGTAAAACACATGAGTGCAGAGAGCATCACTTTGCTCCTGCTATGGAATTGCTAAGCTCTGTACTAGTCCAATCTTGCTGCAGCAGAAGCAGAGTTCATACAGATTCCAGCACGTTACACCCTGTTTGGAGATTCCAAATGCCACAAAAATACACATACATGACAGAATCATTCAGGTTGGAAAAAACTCTTGAGATCAAGTCCAACCTAAGGCTAAACACCACTGTGTCAACCAGACCTTGGCACTAAGTGCCATGTCCAGTCTTTTCTTAAACACCTCCAGGGATGGTGATCACCCGCCTTTACCATCTCCCTGGGCAGCCCATTCCAATGTTAAACAACCTTTTCTGTGAATAAACTGATTCCAATATGGAGGCACAGCTTGAGTCTATGCCCTGTTGTCTTGTTCTGCCTGGGAGAAGAGGCTGACCACAGCCTTGCTACAATTCCTTTCAGGTACTTGTAGAGAATAATAAGGTCTAAGGCATATATTTTATATATAATAAATGTGGAACAGCACTTTTTTATTTAAATTCTCTCCTTACTCTACAGGAGGTTCACTACCAGCCAATCTCCTGTGCTTCTGAGGCACAGAGGTTGCTCTCCCTCTTCTCTCACCTGCACTAATTCTGTTAGAGAGGGTTAAAGTTGCTGACCAAGCAAAAGCTACTGAATGCACTTTTCAGCAAAGCACACAATAAGCACATGCTTAACATCAGGTATGCTTTACAAATGCTTATATGCTTTTCTGCAACAGGCCTGAAATGAAGACACTACATGGGATTCTCTGATGCTACATAGAGCTGACCAGCAGCTCTGTGTGTCAACATGACACACCTAGGTGACAAATCTAACATGCAATTCCATCAGGACCCAGCTGACTGACTACTTAAGAGTTCACTGGAAGCCTCAGCAATTGTTTCCCTAAGAAAAATGAAATACTGTAGCTTGCTCAGGTTGCGGATTTTGCTTCAAGTTGTGATAGAGCAGCTTTAGACCAATTCTGAAAGGTGTGATCTGCTGTATAAAAGCAGGACCCTCCATTTTTAGCTAAACAAACTTCCATTAACTTAGCAACACCATTAGCTATCTACCATTTTTTTGCCTCTTAGACCTTTCAAGGTTTCTCTGTGCTATTGAAGTGCCCCGTCCAGCAGCATCTTTCTCAAACGTTCTGATTTTTCTGTCACCCCAAATGATAATGTGGTAACTGCTCTACTCAAACTTCTAATTTAAAACATGCAGCAACCCCAAAATAAGCAATGTAAATTAGATCTGAAAGACAACTGTCAGCAGGCAGCTAACAGCAATGTGCTGTGGGAATCGTGGTGTCTTTCACACACTACCCCTCCACTTCTCCAGCCTCTCTAAGAGGGAATCTGCTTTCCACCCGAAGAGCAGCAAACAACAAAACAACAAACAAATCCCTTTTACCAAATGTTCCCTAGGATTGTGGAATTGCTCCGATCCACATCTGTACTCATTGTCTCCCTCCAAGCAGTGGGATGGAATAAAAGATGTCCCAGAAAATGCCAGAGTATTAAGAAATAGTATTGTCACTGCTGGCTGCTTTATGCTTTAGTCATCAATGGGTAGAGATAAAGGAAAAGGAAGAAGTAACAGTAAAGGCAGAAGGAAAAGAACAAGGTGGGAAGGGGGAGGGAGGGAAGTAGCCCTGGAATTGCATCTAAATCTGGAACGTTGCCTCCCTACACACTACCCAGGAAAAGAAATATTCACAAGCTGCGCCTAACAGCATGAGGCAGAACAAAGTATGCCCACAACAAGTCTGCTTCATGCTGCTGCCAAACTTGGCACGAGGGCTGCATACAATGCAAGGTCAGACCCACAGGCTTAACAGAAAAGCAGATGTGGTCCAGGGTAACACAGCCTAAGCCACGTGTTTCCTCCCAACATAAGCACAACAAAGTGGGGACAGGGACATGAAACCAGCTCCAGATGAGGGGATTTCTATGTTTTCTCCCCACATAATGTTCTGTACACACTGAAATACAGATTCTTCCTGTTACCATGGCACTGTATCATCACTGGTGTCTGAGCACAGTTGTAGACATACATGAGGAAGACACCAAATCCTGGACAGGAAGGTGAAAAAGGCACAAAAATTCAGCAGCTTATCACCACACAGCACAGACAGGTCCTCTAGAGAGGATATGTAATGGCTACCAATGCCACCTGGCAGAGAACCTCACTTGAACTCACACAGGTTGGTGTTGGGCCTCTTATTAACTAGCATTTGATACACAGTCACACTGTGGATTTAGAGAGGCAAGTGACACTGTTTTCTGGAGGGATCAGGCTGACTTTCTACTTTCTGACATTTCACTCCAATTGTCTGTTGCTTGACTGACCTCTGAAGGGGTGAGGAGAGGTGATGGCCCTGTTACAGTCACTCAGTCATTCAATCTGCTTTATTTTGGGATGATAACTACAGCAACAAATATAAATGCCAATTAAACTCTGACTTTAGGCAGAAGAGCAAGAGCATAGACATGTTCTATCATATGTCTCCATGTATCACCTACATACTTTTCAACATTGCCTTCACAGGATGTTTACAATCTGTACACCCAAGAACCAAGCATGCTGATCAAACAAACATTGGTATCAGCAGGTCTTAAGGTGATTTGGGGAAAATTCATCTTACTCTCCTGAGACATCTAGGGATCAAATACTGCAGCTGGCTCAAAGCATGTCAATGAATGTTCATTAAAAAACCCATTCCACTCTGCTTTTCTCCTCTAGCTGAGATGGGTGCTTTTCTGTCCTTCACAGTGACAATAATGGCTTTCACAATCCAGCTCACCACACTGCTCAAGGGAGCTTAACCAAAACAGAGCCAAGCACACATACTAGAGACAGGGTAGGTCCTTTTGTGGCACCAGGTCAGACCTGATTAGGGTGACTATGAAACTACATCTCCAACTGGACAAGATTATTAGGCAGACAAAAAAATCTCCCAAACTGACACACCTAACATAGGGTTTCTTGACATCCTTATAGGTCAGAAGAGTGGGACAAAGGGAATACTAAAAACCAGCAAAAATCACAGGATTTGCTGTCTTCTGGGTGTCTATTTTTAAAAGACTGTTTCAAGTGTTCATTTTGCTGCAAGTTTATTGTTTTGTGCCTTAAAAACAAGGGTTCTGACTTTCCATAGCCCGGCAGTCTCTGCAATAACTTATGCCTGTGTAACGTGTGAGCAATGTGGGTGTAAACATTACTATTCTGGTTTGGTAGCATTTACCACCCACTTTGCCTAGGTGTGAATGACTGCACAAGGTGCAAGGCAATGGTGAAGGTGCAACAGGGACTGTTTTACATAGCTCTTACACCCAGAGTAATATGGTGCAGAGATATGCAGAGAGAGAGGAAGGAAAAATACATTGGGTACCTGCTGAAAAAGTAATCTGACAAGAGGGCTCACCAAGCACAAGCAGCTCCACTGATTCTTCATTCTTGCCCTCCACATCATCTGGTGTGATAATAAGGCAGTAATAGAGCCCACTGTCTCCCCACATCAACTTCCCAATCTGCAGGTCTGCATCTGGAAGGCAAAAAAGAAAAGTTACTCTTTCCCTCCAACACCTATAGGAAGAAGGATGTGTTGAATGCACTGTGTCCATCTCTGTGTCCCAAATCCATTTAATTTCCTTACTGAGGAGTTCATCTTATCTCGAGTATCATAGTATTCAGGAAAAAACAACGTGCTCAGGACTTCTAGCTACAAGGTAGGAAGACAAATAATGCTGCTGAGGCAACTCACTCTGCAAGTGCCAAGAGTAGAAGAGGTAACTAATGTCACTCTCTGTCCTTCCTATCCCCTATGGCCTGGGGTCCCAAATTATTCATGTTGTGAAAGAAGGGTTTAGACACTGTCTCCCCTATAGCACCTCAGTCATCTGCTGAAAAGGTTACACAGAGACAAAGGAAAACACTCCTCCCTTGCTAGGGCTCATCATGTGCTCTCCACAAAAAGGAATCTCCACTTCTGGCTAGGAGGTCTCCCAAGTCAACCAGAAACTTTGTGCTTTGGAGGGACAAGGTTTCTCACAAAGCCTCTCAGACCAAAATGTATTAGGACCCTGCCACTCCTTATCTCTGCCCAATATGACTTCACCCCATGGAAATCTCTTCCTTTCATACTGCCCAAGGCTGTGTGGATTTAGGTTCATTATAGGGTAGGCTAAAGTCCAGCGCTGAGCAAACATAAGGCATAGGATAATTCTGGGATTTTGGAACTGGGAAAAAAATCAGCGGAGTTTGTAATTAAGAAAAAGCTAGCCTGCAGAGACTGAATTCGTATCTCTCTTGCTGGCACCCTTTTGTTAAGGAAAGTCTATATACAGAGTGATATGAAGGAGCCAGGAATAAAAACATTCCATTTCACTGAAGGGAAAAAAGAGAATACTGTATCTGGCTTGGAAACCTATATGGACTCAAATAAAAGGAAGTTCCAAAGGAAATTACCTTTGGGTCTTGGGTGGGTTGGCTGAATCCTGAATGTCAGAAGGGAGGTATTGTATGTCAGACAGCCTTTTATAAGGGAATTAATGGGACAATTACTGCCAGATTCCAGTACCCAAATTGCTAAGGATCATTCCAGCCCCCACCAAGCACCACCGGGGTAGGAGAGTTACCGTGGACAATGCTGACGTCTCTTTCCTTATAGAAGTCTCCTATAGTGACAGCAGATCCTTGTTTGGAGGCCACGACACGGACTGTCCTCCTGCTGTCCACACAATCCAGGTAGGGATCCCAGTCCAGGTTCCTCTTGCTCATTGTTTGTAACCCAGAAGTCACCATACCCAAAGCTTCTCCCATCCGGTCCTGGCAGTAAGATTTGTACCTCCACTGTACCACAGCTGGTTGGGTGGAAGAAGTAGAGAAATGGCAGCGAAGCAGAGCAGGCTGAAACAACATGGCCACCTTCTTCTTCTCAGGCACAGTGACCTGCAACCCTTCCACCTCAGCTAAAAGACAAAAACAGGAGTATCATATGCCTTGGCACTGCTTGAAGAGGGAGCTACTGCATTTTATTACAGCATCATTCTCCTCACATACATAAAATCGTCCATCTGTTTCAGGTGCTAGGGTGCAATACTCCTCAACGTATGTAAGCACGGATGTTGGCAGCAGAAGTACATTCACTTCTTTCACAGCCTCCAGCCACAAAGAAAAATACAGCATGATAGGGCCAAAGGCCCAAATGTAGCATCCTTATTCCAGAGGCCCTAACACAGTGGTGTGATGATTCACAGCTTCAGTGGCAGGTTCACAGATAAGAAAGAGGTATTTTAGGGATGGCCATGCTCCACTTCCACAGTAGGTCAGCCAAGGGGTCAGATCACAACAACCCCATTGCAGAATAAGTTGCCTCCCCTCCTCCCAATTTCAGTGTCATCACACCTCCTCTTTGTAAGTCAGGCAACACACAGTTCCTGGCCCAGCCTGTTGTGCACTGGTGCCCAGTTAGTGCTGCTTGCTCTGACAATCTCTAGAGATGCATGAAGGAGTGGATCCAAATCACACAGCTCATCCCAGGCCTGGCAAGTAGCACTGAGAAAAATTGCACCATGTGGGAGGTGTGGAGAAAAATGGCCCAAACACTCAAGTTTTTCACATTCCCAGGGAGAAGAAGGATCTCAACATGTAACGTTTATCTACCAGCTGACAGGAGAGCTGCAGCTTGGAGCTGATAAGTATTAAGGCCTCAGAGAAGACGCATGGGACTGCTGCCACATCCTTGTGTAGTTTAGGGAGAAGCTGAGAGCAGTGAGCAATGTCAGCAGAGAGCCCTTGGGAGAGTGAGGTATTCCATCTACCCAGAGGGGAATAGCCAAAACCTCCCCCACATGTCCTTTATTTCTTCCCTCCTTGTGCTGCAGCAATGACTGAGAGCACTTAGACAACACTGGAGAAAAAGGTGGCTCCCTACATCTAGTTAACACACACCCCAGAGCAGCGCACAGTGAAAAAAAGGACAAGACACAAGGAAACAATTGAGAGAATAAAGCAGAAAAGAAAGTTTACACAACATCTGGAGAACGGAGTGATGGACTCAGGGAAGCTTAGGGAGGAATGAAAGAGTGAGGACAAATAAAGGCTTCCAGATGTCAAGAAGCAGTAGAAGAGAAGGGAAAATGCCAAGAAAGAAGAAAATGGACAGAGTAAGGATAAAGTATCAGGGTAAGCATAGGAATCAGAAGGTTAAGCGGGATGACAATCATGGAAGCTTACATTCAGCTGGAAAAGCTGAAGAAGGTGTCTCAGCCCAGGACAACGTAATTCCAAATAACTGGAGTCGGGTTGCAGGAGATTAAGAAATTATATAGAGGACTCAGCAAAAATAACCTACCCACCCCAGAAAGCAGAGACAAAAAGGAGATGGAAGTTGGCAAAAAAAAGTGAAATGACAGGAGGTATCTTTAGAATGGGAAAAAAAAAAGGCACAGACTAAAGCACTGGTGCTTGAAGCAGAGAGCAATAAATGCATCAACAGTATGACAACAGCAGGCATGAAGAGACAAGGCGGAGTTGGAGACAGCTGCAGATCTGAAAAGCAAAAGCAGGCAGAGATTGCACAATCAGGATTCAGAACCAAAGGGAAGTGAAGATGCTGGGACACCAGTGACTATTAAATTCAACAAGTTATCCAGGTCCAAATTTTAAATCACAACAAAGTCTGTAAATACCAGTCAGGGAATAAAAACATAATATGGACATAACCTAGGAGACAGCTTATTTCAGACAGGCAAGATGGTCACTGATACTACCAAATCTAGGCAGGATTTGACCCCGGGACTACTATGTGAAGGCCTGAAGTGCACAAGGGTGCTGTGCACATAAGTGCTGTATTTATGCATATAATGAATGCATGACATCATGGATATCGTGCTTATGCCACATAGAAGTTGCACAAGATATTAGTTTTGCTTGGACCCAAATCCAAACGCTGAAGTGGGAGTGCACTCCAGAGTACCACGGAGCACAAATGAGATCTCCCATAGGGGAGCTGTAGGGCCATGAGGCAGTTCCTGTACTTTCCCAAGGCACAGGCAAAGAGATAATTCAGGAAGTGGCCATTGGGATGTTTCTGCCAAGCCTCCTTTTCCCAGGGACCAAAGGACACGGCCATGTGGCACTAAGGGAACATTATCACTTGCTTCCCAAGGTTAACTAAGTGGTGACGTCTTACTCTCTCCAGAGATCTGTGCGTTCTGGGTTGCATCTGAATGCATGAGACACGACAAACATCTTGAAAAACAAATGGGTTCAGGTCAGACCTGTATCTGGCAACTCTCTGCCTGACCACCTCACAGTCTGAGGCCAAACCCAGAGTGTGACACGAGCTGATCAAGTGACTCATGTTACCTCAGCTTCAGGGATAAAAAAGTGACACACTGAATACTTAAATCTTTCCCTTGTGAACGAAGTACACTGCTTAGTAAACACTGCTTTCAGCTAACCATGCACCATAGCCCTCCTTCCCTGTTAATGAGATTAATGAGTTTGGCAAGCCAGGGACTGCTTTAATAAATGATTAGCTGAGCTTTAGCAAATTCTCATCTGACTAACTTTCCCCACCCTACCCCCATGCGAATATCTGTATCAAGAAAAGAAAAGTGGCTTTTGGGAAAACACAGGAATTCTTTTTCTACCCAAAAGCCTTTTCGAGATGTACAGAAAATTATCTGGCATCTTCTATATCCTATCCCAAGGTCTCTACTAACTTCTGAAGTATTATTTTCGGATTCTTTCCAGGAATAGCATTTAAGAGCAACACAGTACCTCAGATTGAAAGACTGGAGCAGTGGAAACTTTAGATCTATTTAAGTCAAATTATATATAATTATATATGTCTGAACTGGGAAATTATACACCTGTTATTTCCTCCGCAAAAAAAAAAAAAGATTGAAATTGATTCATGTGGTACATCACTGCTGTAACACTGTCCATCAAAAAGGCCAACAGGATGTCTGACTGCCTGAAGACAAGATGGTGGCTTTACACTGACCAGTTATGTCCAAGCACAGGAATTACAGTGGTCTGCTTATGACTTCCCCACCTTTAAGAAGAAAATGTGACCTCAAAAAACTTCAAGAGACTCGCCAAGATGAGAAAAACCTCAGACATATCACAGGGCAGAACTCTGGGTTGTTAATATAGCAGAGCAAAAAAGAGTGAAATACGTGAAGAACAACTACAAGCTCAGTGACAGCAACATGGTAGCTCTTTGTCTAGTTCAATACAAGTAGGACTAAAAAGAAAGTGAACTGTGTTGTGCTATGTTTTGATTAATGCAGACAGAGCAAGATTAGCCTTTACTTCAAAATCATTATGGAAATGCAACTCCTGTACTCCAGAGAAGCAACCTGTTCATTGCGAATTTCACAATGTTTGAAGTTTCACAAGAAAAGATCTAGCTCCTGGGACTACATAACCATTTTGCTTTCCTTCCTTCCTGCTCTCCTAAATCCCCAGAAAAAGGTCTGTAAATATTCATCTAGTGCATCTTAAAAACACAGATATCCTTATTCATAGGAAACAAGAATCCATGGTTGTACATGTACAGACACACTCCCCGAGAAAAGCTTAAAAATAATCACACTTCAAAAAAGTGATTGTATGGGGTTTGTTTGTTTCAACTAGAAAAGTGCATTGTCTCCTTTCTCTGATTCTTTTCCTAAACTATCCTCAGATTACGCATTCAAACTATGCAATCAACACTACACACAAGCTATTACTAATACATTTCACTGGTGATTAAAGAAAATTCCAGGAAGTGATTACAGAGGGGATAGTTGTAAGGGCTACTTGAGCTTAGTGAGCTTGATCTTCATAAGCACCTTCCCTGAGCAAAAGAGAAAAAGCAATTGAGAGGTGATAACTGAGGCTCTTGCTTTGCTTTGCCCTTGCTCTCCAGAGAAGCCTGTCTCCCTGAGGTGAAATGAATCCCAGGAAGATTTATATTGGCTTCATGACCTTAAGTTACCCATTATGTATAGAACCATAGAACGGTTTGGGTTGGAGGGGATCTTAAAGATCATGTGGTCAGAATAAAACTGATTCTTTGTACACACCTTTATTGGCAGGATTGGCAGTTGTGCACACAGGAGAATTGGAGTCATTGGGCCCTGAACCAGGCACCTCAGGAAACCTCCTAGACTATACCTAAGGGCTTTGGCAGAAAAACTTATGTTCATTTGTAAGTGTCAGTGTCCTTAGGGTAGTTTATAACACTCCCCCAAACAAAATAAACTGTTGGGCCACAGGATCTTTGGTTTATGCACCCTGGCTACTATGCATCATTTAGAAGTGCCATTTCCCCCACTGCTGAATATAGGCACACCATGCACACTTTTAAATGTGGACCAAACCTGAATAAGGAAGTGCAAGATCTGGGCTTCAAGACTGAAAAAGTCAGAGATGATAAACAGATGTGTAAACTGGTGAATGGAGAGCCAGTGGGATGACTGAGATTGTGTTGTACAGATTCTTGCCTACTCGTGCTGGACTAAATCCAACCCATGCATTTTATCAGCAAAAGCCATCACCATCAGATTGTCTCAAGTGCCTTTTGGGAAATGAATTGGATGCCTTGCTCTGGGTTCCTATCAGATTTGTATTCTTAGCTACATGATCACTAATTGTCAACTCTTTTGGAAGCAAGAAAACAATGTCTGAACAGGTCAGCTGCAGTTGAGATGAAAGCATGGCTGGTTTTTTACAGCTCCATAGTAAAACCAAGAATTTCATCTCTCTAAACTGCTTAACCTGGAAAAGGGAAAACCCAAAGCAGCTGCAGAAAAGCGTGGCCTTGCACACCAAGCATTCACAGCACAGAACCTCAATACAAAAACACTCCATGTAAGACAGCCCAGGCTGTGCAAACTGACTGCAGTACACACTGGACTATTCCTTGCTCTTCCTGTTCCCTGTGGTGCTGTTCCTAAAGTAGCTCATGCTCCTGACTTCAATCTCTCTTCACCAGCTTCCTTGTGCTCACTACATTCCCTTACAAGCTGTCCCTTTCACACATTCACAAAAAGTCACCCTGGATGTTCTCAAGTGAATTATCTCAGCTCTGGCAACCAGATCAAATCTACTCTGTCTTATTACTGTCTGAAAGCTGTTACAACTGTCAGGTGCCTCAAATTTACAGTCTTGGTTCAGCATCCCAGAATTCATTCTCAGAACTATCACTCAGCAACTAGTCACCACCAGAAGCCTGAGAACAAAGGAAAAGAAATAAAAAGGGTCTCTCCAAGCTTTGTAACACCAAGCTTTAACACTTGTCCTTGGGATAGTATTGGGATTTCCACTGGTGGCAGTCCCACTCAAGGTGACCCCATGGTAATAGAAAGTAAGAAAATTTGAGATTTCGTCACAGTTATAGTACACTTACCTCTATGAAGCCAGGCAAGGGAAGTCATATGAATACTTTGAATCAAAACAAGTGAAACAGTCTATCCATTTCCCTGCCCTCCCAAGAAGTATGCTCAGCTGGCCAGGGAACAGCAAAGCACAACTGTGCTCCAGCATGTCCGCTCTGCCTGCTCTCCTGAACTGTGGCTGGGGAACCAGAGGTAATAAATCCATCCGCCTCTGCAGAGGGAGAGTAAACAGGGACCAAGCCCTAAATTACTGGTGAAAAATTACTTAACAGGGAGAAAAGATAGACATTTTAACATGGGCAGTCTTCTACTTGTTATCTTTCCAAGCTTAGCCCGAGTTGTGAAGCGAAAAAATATTGCCTTGCTTATTCTGTGTGCAAAGCTGGAGCTCAGTCTCCAGTGCAACACTTCTCTCCAGTTTTAAATGTATTAGGAGTTACAGCATTATTAAGAATAATGATAAACATGAGGAAAGGATTCATTCCAGAATCAAGCTGCACTTGTGGTAGTTACAAGAACCAGCTTTACACAGGGACTTAAAGAGACTTGGCAAATTGTATCTTCTTTTTATAGAAAGAGAACACAGTCCCACACATATCCTAACCCGTGTGACCTCACAGGAAGGAATAAAGGATGACTTGCTCTTCATCCATTTGCTGTTGTTATTAAAACACCAGCTTCAGACACGTGAGAAAGCAGAACAGGAGAAGCCAAACCAGATCCATTGTACCTCAAGTAGGATTTTCTGAAACTGCACTAAGAATTCACAATGCGCAAAACCAAACAAAAGATAAATGCGAGAGCCAAAAATTAAAGACAAACAAAGGACAGAGAGGAATTACTGCTGGGAGGAAAGGAACTGCAAGTGCTGATTAGAAATTTCTCAGCCCACCTTGAGGAGGGAGGGGAGAGAAGGGGACAAGAGCCTTCTCTTCCTCGTTCCTTTTTGTCTCCCTGCTTCCTGCCCCCGATCTTGCACTCCATCTCCTACCCTGGCCCCTCCACCTCCCAACCCCCACTTCTCTTTCCAAGAGCGGAGTGTACCACTCCGGCTGGATTAGGGCTCCTTACCTTGATGCAAACCTTTCATTCCTTTGCACAGCCACTGGGGAGAGGAAAATCTTGAATCCATGTTTGCTAGCCTCTGTTCCCTTTCTGTGCGCACACAAACACACACACACACAGAGTCACACACCTTGGCTTATTTGCTTTGTCTCGGCCACGACAAAGGACAGCAGCATCTGATTTATGGCCCACGGCCGGAGGCTGGGGGGAGCAGGCGGGCACTGGCTGATCTCCATCCCTCAGCACACAGCTATGGATAACCTGTTGCCTGCCGGAAGCCTGTGCCTGCTGGCTCTCGACAGCACCAGCGGCACGCAGTCCTGTCTCAAAATCCCAAGGCCAGAGGAAACTGTAAGGTCTTCCTACTGCAGCGGCACCTCTCTCTGCATTGACCCTGCATGCTCCAAACAGCGGTCGCTGCCAGCACTGGTGAACCACCTTCAGTGGAGGCAGAAGTGTCAACAGCCCGGTCTTTCAGCTTGATGGAAAAGTCCTGATCTATCCACATATGTCCAGATAAAGAAGCTCTTTAAAAAGACGGAGGAATGTAATGCTATGTTTATCTACACCCTGCACTCCTTACCATCCAGTCCCTGGATGCTGCTTATCAGCACAGCACAGTGGTCAATAGGAATGGGGTAGTAATTGTGGGTGCACTGGCACTTCCAGACCAACTCGGTGAAGCGGGTTACATTTAAAAGCAGCCAAATGGCAGGGAGGGAAGGAGGATGAGCTGGAAGCTGCTGAAGCCCCAGATGAGGCCGTGAAACCCTGGAAGGGAGCAGTAGGCAGGCACCGGTGCTGAAGATGACTCAGAGTGAAAAAGCAAGGAAAGGGGTGGGTGGGTGGTGGGAGAGAGGTGTTATGACTAAAAGCTGAATTTACTGCTTGTGAATCCTAAATCTGAATAGGAAGAGGGAAGAGGCTGAGGTCTTCTCTGTGGGATACATCGGTGGCGGTGGGAAATATATGCCACTTTAACCAAGTATGTCTGTTTCGTCTTTCAGCCTGTAACCAGCCTGCCTGGCTAAGTCATCTTGCTGCAGCTTTTCCTAAAGCCTGCTGTTCCTGCCTGTGCCTGACTGCTGCACCGGCTCACAGGAGGCAGATCTTGCTCCTGACCTGACAGGGCTCCCTCTTCTCTCTCCGATTCCCGGCTGCCCCGCGCTCTCATTCTGCCGTAATCCCGACCCTCTCCTTTCTTCGCTGTCCAGCTCCCAGACGCAGCCCCTTTTCAGCC
>VYZS01046250.1:44336-66663 GCA_013400695.1 Neodrepanis coruscans
AGTCACACACCTTGGCTTATTTGCTTTGTCTCGGCCACGACAAAGGACAGCAGCATCTGATTTATGGCCCACGGCCGGAGGCTGGGGGGAGCAGGCGGGCACTGGCTGATCTCCATCCCTCAGCACACAGCTATGGATAACCTGTTGCCTGCCGGAAGCCTGTGCCTGCTGGCTCTCGACAGCACCAGCGGCACGCAGTCCTGTCTCAAAATCCCAAGGCCAGAGGAAACTGTAAGGTCTTCCTACTGCAGCGGCACCTCTCTCTGCATTGACCCTGCATGCTCCAAACAGCGGTCGCTGCCAGCACTGGTGAACCACCTTCAGTGGAGGCAGAAGTGTCAACAGCCCGGTCTTTCAGCTTGATGGAAAAGTCCTGATCTATCCACATATGTCCAGATAAAGAAGCTCTTTAAAAAGAGGGAGGAATGTAATGCTATGTTTATCTACACCCTGCACTCCTTACCATCCAGTCCCTGGATGCTGCTTATCAGCACAGCACAGTGGTCAATAGGAATGGGGTGGTAATTGTGGGTGCACTGGCACTTCCAGACCAACTCGGTGAAGCGGGTTACATTTAAAAGCAGCCAAATGGCAGGGAGGGAAGGAGGATGAGCTGGAAGCTGCTGAAGCCCCAGATGAGGCCGTGAAACCCTGGAAGGGAGCAGTAGGCAGGCACCGGTGCTGAAGATGACTCAGAGTGAAAAAGCAAGGAAAGGGGTGGGTGGGTGGTGGGAGAGAGGTGTTATGACTAAAAGCTGAATTTACTGCTTGTGAATCCTAAATCTGAATAGGAAGAGGGAAGAGGCTGAGGTCTTCTCTGTGGGATACATCGGTGGCGGTGGGAAATATATGCCACTTTAACCAAGTATGTCTGTTTCGTCTTTCAGCCTGTAACCAGCCTGCCTGGCTAAGTCATCTTGCTGCAGCTTTTCCTAAAGCCTGCTGTTCCTGCCTGTGCCTGACTGCTGCACCGGCTCACAGGAGGCAGATCTTGCTCCTGACCTGACAGGGCTCCCTCTTCTCTCTCCGATTCCCGGCTGCCCCGCGCTCTCATTCTGCCGTAATCCCGACCCTCTCCTTTCTTCGCTGTCCAGCTCCCAGACGCAGCCCCTTTTCAGCCGGTTCCCTCTGCCCTCTCGGGCTCCCCTCCCCCAGGCTCAGGGATGGAAGGAGGGAGGGCTTGCCCGACCTCTCCGGGAGCCGGCCGGGCAAGAGGTGGTCGAGGAGCCGGGCTGGGGGAGGCAATCCCGTCCTGTGCTCACAAAGGCCTGGGCACAACTGCACCGTCACAGGGAAGGGCCCCCTGGAATTCTGCCCTGCTGAAAGCCGGGGCAGAGGCAGGGCAGCCCCCTCCTCTCACACCTCTGTTAAGACGGCATGTGCGGTCAGGACACCGGCTAAAGGAGAAGTTCCTGCAATTGTTCCCGGCCGGGCATGGCCGGGCATGGGCGGCCGGGAGGGAGCCGAGGGTTTGTCGCCATCCCTCCCGCACCGCGGCCAAGGACAGTCCGGCCACCCCGCTTTCCAGCTGCCTTCCCGGGCCGGCTCCCGCTTTTCCCGCCGCAGGCGCGCTCCTCTCCCCGCAGCCAACAGCGTCCCCCGCGCCCCCGGACCACGCGGAGCGAAGCGCCGGGGACTCCCCGCACCTGCCCCCGCGCCCCCCGGCGGGGCAGGAGGCGCCGGCCGCCTCTCCCTGCCCGCAGCTCTCTCCGCCAAGTCTCCGCGAACTGCACCGCGGGACACCCCGACCAGCTCCCCAGCCCACGCCGGCTCCCTCCTCCGATACACTCCCCGGAGCATCTCCCCAAACCTCCCATTTTCGCTTTCGGGAAAGCCCGTGGAGCCCGGCAAGCTGGACACGGCACGGGCACGTCGGGGCCGCCGAGACGCCCGTGCCCCCGCCCGCGGCCCTACCTGCAAGCCACAGGAGCACGATCCATCCCAGGACGTGGCCATCCATCTTCCCAGTGGTCCCGGCGGCGCGGGCAGGCGCGGGGCGAGAGAGGCGCGGGGGCGGCCCCGCTCGGGCAGCCGCCTCCCCGCAGCNAGGAAGACGTTTTCTAGCTGTTAGCAATGGGCAGCCGAGTTGTGAGGTGTTAAGTTTTTGTGCCAACATGATACTGGAAGCGGATGGAATTTCTTTTTTTTTTTTTTTGAGGAAGGGGACAGCCAACTAGAAATACAGCTAAAAATGACATTTTAGAATATGGATGTTGCTTGGAAATTAAATTATCCTGGCCACAGTGAACCCACATAGATACACATGCACTATACTTAAAACTTCTTAAGTTTCTGTGAAAACTTAACAAGCCAGTGGAATTATTCATAGGCCTAGAGCTGGCTAAAATAGCATCATGTTTCTTTTGGTGGCTTAGCACCAGAGAAAAGCACCTTCCAACAGGGCACCCATCATTCACAGCATCCAGCACAGCTTCCCTTTGTGTATTGTTCATCCTCAGGCATGTTTGTTTTTTTTTTTTGCAGGGGCTTGGCTGCTGTTTGTAACCAAAGCTGGGATGATGCAGATATCAGTGATACTCATGGGAGATGGGAGTAGTCTTCATGTCATCTGGAATCTGCCAAAGGACATAAATGATTCTGATTTTCCTTACGCAAAGCACTCGGCATGTCCCGCTGCTAAAAGGGTGCACAGAGATGCCTGCAGTAAAACTGTACAAGCTATTAACATTCTAGCAGGTATTTTGCAGTTGTTCATAGATTCCTCATAATTTTGAACTTCTCTGCAGGCAAGATAAGCTTTCTTAAAAAAGAATGAATGGAAAATATCAATAATTTCTAAGTGAAAAAGCAAACCAGCATGTTTGCTATGATAAAAGATGTGTTGAAACATCTTTGGTTGTTTCTAAACAGGTGCAGTCCCTGGTAGCATATTTAAAGTGGAATTCAGCAAGGAGACAATCCCTAGGCAGCCAAACTGTTTTTAAGTGTTTTATTCAGAGCTATTCAATGTTATTTAAAAATACTTTTCACATGAAAGTTTATTTTTTATTCAGCATTGCTTAAAAAAAATACACACCCACCCCAATTGGTGTTCTGATGTCCTTCTGAGCTGGTATGTTATGAATTTAACTGTTTTGCAGAACTATCTAAAAGTCACTCTTAAGAACTAAGCCCGTGTTACACTAAACAAGGTATATGTGCAACAGCCCAGGGTGCTGTTTTCCTTCAGCACACAGAGATCCTACTCCATTTGTACATAGTTGCAGGTGGAAGACAAAGTAGAAACTCTAGGACCATGACTTCAGCCTCCAGAAATATATGTGGTTTGAGAAAACTCAGATGGATACTTCACATCAGATGAGGGCTTCACTTTTGTTCAGATATAATCCACGAAGGTTTGTATGGGCTGGATTAAGACCCCTAAAACATGGATATAAAGCTATTTTCCTTTCCCTCCCTTAACTGTTTTTCCTGATAACCTTCAAGATTTCAAGTGAAATCTTGGTTCTTTGCCCTTTTGTAACTTAATTGGCCAGGAGTCTGATCCAGAGTTTCCTGAGACAATGTTGATGTTGATATTATCTCATCTGTTTAAGACTGGGAGCAGTACAATCCCTTATGCATCACTATTGTTAGCTGCTCCTAGGTTTTTTGGTTGGGTTTGTTTGGGTTTTTTTTTTTAATCTACTCCAGTTTCTGCAAATAAATTTGGCATACATCAGCTGTGCTAAACTTTCGACTCACGACAAAGGAAGGAAAGATTTTCAATAGAAGGAAGCACCATTGTTTTGCATGTAACATTGGAATTATATCTGCTTTGAAATTCTCATAAACTTACTGTATGGTCCTTTCTCATTTAATGTGAGCTGTCTTTTTTATATATCCACGTGTGATGGATGCACAAGCTCTGAATAGATGTTTCAGATCTCTGTAGACCTTTGGTCAGAGTATTACAACATCTGAGCTGGTTTAATGGTTAATGTTGGGATGTTGTCTTTCCTTTTAGCCGGTTTTTAGAGACAGAAAGCTGGATGACTGCAGTTAGCCCCACTTCACCTTCAAACTGTGGGTAAATTCCTATGCAATTAGCCAGATGGCTTCGAGCCACAGTCCAGCAGGGATTCTCTGTCTCCTGACAAACAACAGGCTGGTAAATTTAAACCTTCATCTCTCTCAGTCACTTCCCCATGCTCCTCCTGCATAGTTTAGCCCCTGACTGAACAGAAGAATACCTCAACACTGTTTGATATCCCTGATACTGTGACTCCACCTGAAGGAGTTCTCTAAGCAATGGGATCATGAACAAATTCAGTTGAACAATAGGGAAAAAAACTCACTTTTTACTCATGATGTAGCACTGCTGGCTTTTTTCTCTCCGTGCCAAGTACTTCGTTCCTCCCTCCCTTCATCTCCCAGTAACCAGTCTTTTGTGGTCATTTCCTCTGTTGATAAGCACAGTCAGCTTTTTAAGTAGCCAGCATGTAATTTATACCAGCACCTCAGGCAGAATGACCCATCTCGGCAGCATCCCTGAAAACCCACTATGTTGCATCAAGATTTTCATGCCATTCAGCCCCCTGGATTTCCCTTGTAGAAATTTCCATAGAAACAGTGATTTTAGCAGCTTTCTAGGATGTCATACTAGACTCAGCCATTAGACACTGCTTTCCTGATTTAGTACTGAGACCAGGACATTGTAGAAGTTATTAGGTGACACACCATCAATTCATAGTGAGTCTCTTCAGAATAGCTACCAACTAAAACTTTTCCTCGTTTGCTTTGTTACACTGGAATCTCTTTATAATCGTTGATAGCTTCACAGCAAGACAGGGTTGAAATATATGCACTTTCTATATATGTTGGTTTTTTCCAAGCTGCCTGGCTACATTTGATAGCACTATAATACAGAGCTTTGACTTCCCATTAACGTCAGGAGTGAGTGATATGGATATATAAACTGTGTTTTTAACTGTGACGTTTGTACCAAGTAGTGTTTAGGATATTTAATGGAGGAATTTGACTTTCTCATTACGATGAACCTTCAGTTCTGTATACAAATTCAGTATTAGAAGAAAACCAAGAGAACAGTATCTTTCTATAGTATTTACTCCTCTGTATAAATTTCCTGTGCTGCTTCTGATTCTTTCTTAGACACCAAAAACCATAGCATATTTGCTACACTTAAGGGGGAACCTGAAATTTTCATTTAAGTAAAACATTAAGGGCATGTCAGCAATGTTTTGTGAAGTTATTATATAGGTACAGGATCACAAGTGAATCATCCCAGCTTGCAATCTTTCCTGCGTCCCTATAGGCAAAAATAAACAAAAACTCTGTTTGCATATCTACAGATAACCAAGGCAATGACAAGTTGTTAAACCCTCTAAGGTTTGGGCTGTGGAGAAACTGGGCAGCAGAAATACCTTCAGGGACCTGGAGTTCACAACCTGGACTTTTGTGACTGTCTAATCTTAATAAAACAGGCCACATCGCTTTGTCATACTACATCCATGTAGTTTGAAAAAGAATAACAGATTATTTTGGGTTGGAAGGCACCTCATCCTGACCCTAATTTCACCTAACTTCACCTTCTAGTACTGCCAAGCTAGAAGGCAGGGCACTCTTAAGGCATTTCTAAACAGAGGTAATGACTATGATCAAAGCATCCTTAGCATCCTCTCTGGAAGTTCAACAGATTGTTATTTTGCTATATTCTTGAGCTAACGCCAGAACTGGAGAGGCCCAGATGCTAAAAACATGAAAGCAGAAGTACTACAGCATTATCATCATCTCTTAGTATTTCTTTGTTTATCCTTCCAGGGATCATGCTGTTAGTCCTCTCGATATAGCATCACACAGGGAGATAATTTTTGGTGGATATCCCACTCTTATCACCTATGTTATTAAGTACTCCTTCAATCTTTACATTTTTTGCAAGTAACTGTGAAAGCTGTGTGTTTCCTTCAAAGGTATCAACAAATATTTAGTAGGATGCAGACAAGAAACAACCTAAGAAAGACCTTATGGAAAAGTGAGATTACAATTCCTCATTTAAAATCACATTTTGAGACACCGTAAGTTAATGCTTTAACTGAGGACTGGATGGTCTCTGTAGCATAAATCTGTATCTTTGATTTAGTGTTGTGTGGTCAAGTCACATGCCTCACATGTCTGAATGCATTACCTTTAGTAACCACACTTAGCATCTTTTTGATACAATTACAAACCAATGTGACATAAACTATTTTCTGCAAACCCATGTTGATTGGCATCAATTATGTTACTTTTCTTTAATTCATTATTGAAGCAACTCCTGTGTCAGCAATTCTCTTCTTTTGCCTACAATCCCAGTCAATCTGACAGGTCTGTAATTACTCAAGTCATCCTACTTAGGGCCAGATCCCAAACAAGATTTTGAAAATTTTTGGTACCTAACATTTAAAACTGCCATCTAAAAAACCCTCATTCAGCAGCAGTTTGAGGCTGAAAGCACACATGTCCTGTCAAAGTTAACTACACTCTTGCAATTTTCCTTCTTTGCATACCCAGATAGTTGAGCACGTACATGTCTAACACAGAGGTAAGACAAGGCTTACATACATTTGGGTTGTCGCAGCCAGATCCTTGTTTTCCACCTGAAAACCTAATCTTATCGGAAATTTAGGATTTCCTGATATTTATCCCAGATACTTGAACAATTTGGTGGCTTCACTGGAGGCATTGCTTTAAAGATATTTTAAATTTATGGCATAGAGGTGATGCTGCTGTATCACACCTGGGCAGCTGGTTGCCCTACAACTTGCACCAGGTTCAGTGGTTCTGGGATGTGCTGCTAGTCCAGGAGGGTTACAGCACTTGCCCAGCAAGTCTTGTGCATCCCACAACTCCATGACCTGCTGCACTGCAACTCCCAGTACAAATGCTTGCCTGCTTCTGGAAAGCAGACAGAAGCATATCAGCTCTCACCTGAGTTTCCTAAAAAACACTGGAAGAAAGATGCTGATACCACCTGTGTGGCCTGGTCCAGGACATTCACTTATAGTTCTAACACTCAGCAAAACCGTGCAAAGACAGGCACGGGAACAAGGCTTCCTGACTCCTAGGTGTCCAAAGTTACATCTTTAATCCCATATCTGAGGTTTAAGGCACCCTGCACTCCTTTTGCAGTGTGGCACCATTCAAAAACAAACCCAAGATTCACTAGGTCAAAAGGAGTGAGACTAAGAGAATAGAGAATATAGCTGCCATAGAGAATGGCAGCTATAGCTTAGTGGTTAAATCACCTGCAGATCCTGATCCCTGAAACGTCTATGCATTACATATGAAACAATATAGTTACTGGACTGGGAAGGCAAAGTTTTCACTTTGTATCACTCTCCAAAGAATCTGTAGGTTTAAAACCTCCATAACCATGCTGAGAAAGACATCAACTGTGAGATTATGTGACAAAAGCTTGTCTCCACCCACACAAAGTAGTGCAGAGACAATGACATGGGGGTAGCCCAAATACCACCATGCCCCGGCTCCTCCCACACCCGTCACAAAAGCCCATCAAAAGGCCCATTTCCACAAGCCCAAAGGAGCGTAGGGACACAACAGCAGATGAGAACCCTCAGATAGGAATTCGGAATCAAGGAAAAGTTGTCCAAGCCCCTCCCAGGGCTGTCACAGGAAAGCTTCAGCTCCAGGGTGCAGACTTGAAGCCTATCAGGATAAGTCAACACCACAGCAGCTTTAGGACTGAGGGGGGTTGCGCCTATGGATATAGGACTCATCAGAGGATGCAGGGGAAGAGCATTTTGGAATTGCATAGGACTTCTGGTATGCTTAGGGAAAGAAAAGCAAAGAGAGAGATCTGGGTGATTTGGGAAGAAACGAGTAACAGAAATAGATGGATAAGGAGATAGAAAGAGCCAGCTGTACACGAAGAGTTTGCTGGGCAAAGTCCTTACCTGTCATGCACAGCCCATTCCTCTCTTCTTATTGCATTCCTTTACAACTTTTTTTTCCGACTGAAGGACTCTCTGTTTTGGGTGTATACATGTGTGCGAGGTTCTGGTGCCAGCCTCCAGTCAAGCCATGAGTTAGAGTCACATGCCTGGGTGACAGTGACTGAAGAGACAGGACTGTTGACTTAAATGCCAGCAACTGGAGTGGGAGCACAGGTAGTAGGGGTTCCCATGTGTCCATGAGGTCAGCAGCCGTTGTGAGTGAAGGTCTGGGTGCCAGCAACTGGGCTTGGACTGCAGGCACTGGTGTGCTGGGTGCCAGCAGCTGCAGAGGACAAGAATTGCTGTCCTCTACAGTAGACCAGCTCTCAGAAGCCCTTTTGCAGCAGTGCCAGAAGGGAGCAAGTGTGTCAGCGTTACGAACAACCAAACTACCAGTTGGTGAGAGGGTGGTGTGCCCTGAGAGCCAGGGAGAGGGGAGTGGACAGCTCATCTCTAATGGCAAAATGACAGGAGGAGCTGGGTTAGGCTGGGAATACATATTTGACCTCCCTTCACTTGAACCTGGGAGCGTGGACTTGCATCAGCCTCCTGTCTAGGGTTGATGGATCTGTCCTGGTTCCTCTAACATAAACACCAAATATTTCACTTTGTGGGAGAGTGCTGTAGCCCCAGATCAGCAGGTAAATGGGTAAGAAAAGATGTAATCACTGCCATGTTTTTTAGAATAACTTTCTTGTTCTTTCCTACAAACACCTGCAAGATATACCTTGGAAAGGTTACACCCATGAATCCTGAATGAATGAAAATACATTACTGGGAGAAAAGTTCCAGATAGTTTTTCTATCTACAAAGTACTAGGGTACATAGACCCTATTTTGAGATATCTAGCAAACTCCATGCATTGATGGAAAAGCACAGGCTGGCAAAGGAGTTCTCTGGACCATTTACACTGATTTTTTAAACTTTGGAGCTGCATTTCCAAGGCCAGGTACCTACAACTTAAAGTGTTGGCACATCACTTAATTGAATCAAGTGCAAAAAAAAAAAAAAGGAATACATAAATACTGGCAAAACATTTGCTGTCATCTGCTGGAATGACCTCAGTGCTACAAATATTATTTGCAAATCAGTGTAAATGGTCTGGAGAACTCCTTTGCCAGCAGACAATTGAAGAGTTAAAACAGAGGCACTGGGCTCTCCTCGGGACCCTGGGGAGAAATACTGATGACATGGTGCTCTGAAGATGATCAGTTCCCTGTTTTGTTCTCTGTCTCCACACCCCACATAGGAAAATGTTTTCTCTCTCTCCTGCTTATGAATTTTATTTTCCAACCACACCTCTAGCCCTAAGAGAGCTATTACTGAAGCCTTGTGTTTTTCAACCAGTGATGCACACATTATCTGAATTTCTTTAAAAGGAAGGGCTGCTAAAGGGTGGGTCCCAAAGCTGTACTCGAGAGAAAAGAAAATGATATGAAGAAAAATAAAGCACAAGTGCACAGATGCACTCCTAGCAACAACTCTTACAGTAATATAACAGTAAATACTTGCCTTTCAGCCTGAAAAAATAGACTCTGTGCAGATGTTTATATTTACAAGACATAAGTCATTTTTTGCAGTTTCTCCCCAGAGATTTAGCATTAATGTATCCAGAACTAGACCAGAATATAAATTATTTTCCACAGCAGTAAAAGTGACTTTAAAAATGCTTACCTGTTCTTATCAAGGTTACATCACAATTTTATATGTTTTTAACAACGTGATTGACTCCTCCTGCATTTTTAACAGCAAATTTAGTAAGTAGTTCACAAACATAAACCAAACTGTTTCACTAGGTTTGAGCAGGAGAGAATAGCCTCCAGAATATTAAACTGTGCCGGCACTTTTTAACCCCCTGAGAAACCAGACACCAGGGAGATGCAAGAGCAATTTAATCTGATCTTACCTGATAGCAATTCCAGCACTGACAAACATAATCAGCTCGGCCAAATATTTAAGCCTAAACAACAGCTACCTCCTTTGGAGCTGAACAGGCTGAATATTACCTAATGAGAGGGTGAGAAAAGTAGCTAGACTGAGGAAAAGAGACAGTGTTTTCCAGTAAGTTGGAAATGCATGGAGGTGTTTTATTGCCCTTTTTACCCTCATGTCTAAGTTTGCAGTAAATTCAAGAGGATTCTGGGATAGAGATCTGCAAAGAATCTTCCAAGTCAGAGCTACACCATTTATTTTTATCGAAATTGCTTGGAGAACTGCACTGAAGATAGCTGCACAAGTAGGAGCATGCTGGCTCTCCTTCTGCAGGAACTGCAACCACATGCTGAAGGAGATTCCCACAAAAGACAGGGGAACAGTAAGGAATGTGGGAGGCATCACATGCCCTGGATAAGGAAAACCAGGCCAGAAGTTAATCAGGGCCTATGCCAATACTGCCACTTCAGTAACCCTGTCTCATGTCCTCTGTTTCAGGCAACTAGATTTCACAATCCCTTCTGTAAACTGATTAAACATTGTTTTAAAGCTAGCTGTGACTCTGTGATTACTGCCCTGCTAATTTCCTTTTTATTTTTCCCCTCTACTCTGGCCAGTGAAGATCATTTGGTTTTTGAAAGAGATCAATAGAAAGCTTAAGGCAGGAAGCAACTCTGTGCTACTCATCAAGATGATGTAGATAAGACTATTTCCAGCCTTTATTTATCTGAACTGTGACTGGCTATGCAAACTTTCAGTGAACGAAGTGTCAGTTATGTCAATGAGATAGACACAGGAAAAAAGGAAAAAACCTCAACAACCACAAAAAGCAACCCAAAACCCAAGCCAAAGCCACAGTCTTGTCTCACAGAGTATGGCTGTCGGGGAGCAGCAGGAGTCAGGCTTCTCCAGAAGGAGATGAAAGATGGGAGCCACGGGGGCTCATGCAGACATCGGGAGAAGCACCTTGTCAGCCAGTGCCCAGCCCTACAGTGAGAGGTAGCAGGAGGCCTGTTTTGGTCTAGATAAACTATAGAATCATTGAATCATAGAGTCATTTAGTTTGGAAAAGACCCCTAAGATCAAGTCCAAGCATTAACCCAGCATCACTATGTTCACCACTAAACCACGCCCCCAAATGCCACATCCACATGCCTTTTTAACACTTCCAGGGATAGTGACTCTGTCACTTCCCTGGGCAGCCTGTTCCAATGCGTGACCACCCTTTCAGAGAAGAATTTTTTCCTAATATCTAATCTAAACCTCTCCTGACATAACTTGAGGCCATTTCCTCTCATCCTGTCACTTCTTACCTGGGCGAAGAGACCAACACCCACCTGGCTACAACCTCCTTTTAGGTAGTTGTAGAGAGTGGTACATTTTCACATGAGTCTCCTTTTCTCCAGGCTAAACAACTGTACTGGGTTTTCTGTGGTCAGGTTTTAGTAGCAGTGAGGGGCTGAGGGGGAGGCTTCTTTGAGAAGCTGCTGGAAGCTTCCCCCTAGTTCAGCAGAGCCAATGCCAGCTGACTCCAGGCTGGGCCCACCACTGACCAAGGCCAGGCCAATCAGTGGTTAAAGTAACGCCTCTCTGATAACTTATTTAAGAAGGAAGGGAAAAAAAAGTTTAGTTTAGATGAAGATGGCCACCAGAGAGGAACAGAGTAAGAACATGTGAACAAGAATGCAGACAGCAAGGTCAGTGCAGAAGGAGGAGGAGGTGGCCCTGAGCTGGAGCTGAAGTTCCCCTGCAGCCTGTGGTAAAGACCATGGTGGAGCAGCTGTGCCCCTGCAGCCCATGAAGAACAACAGGGGTGCAGAGATCTACCTGCAGCCTATACAGGAGCCCATGCCAGAGCAGGTGGATGCTGGAAGAAGGCTGTGGCCCGTGGCAGGCCCATGCTGGAACAGGGTCCTGCAGGAACCTGTAGCCTTTTGGGAGAGGAGCCTACACTGGAACAGGATTCTCCTGGTAGGACTTGAGGCCTGTCGGGGACCCACACTGGAGCAGCCTGTGCCTGAAGGACTGCACCCTGTGGGACGTGACCCATGTGGTAGCAGTGTCTGAAGTACTGTTGCCCATGGGATGGACTCTCACTGGAGCAGTTTGTGAAAGACTGTCTCCGGAGGAGGAGCCCACGCTGGAGCAGTTTCTGAATAACTGTTTCCTGTGGGTGGGACCCCATGGGATGCAGGGGAAGGACTCCTCTCTCCAAGCAGCAGCAGAAAACAACAACTGACCATAACCCCCATGCCCTGTCTCCCTGCACTGCTGGGGGGGACGAGGTTGCACATGGAGAAAGGAGGGGTGGGGGGAAAAGTGTCTTTTATGTTTCTCATTCTTAAGCTTTGGCCTTGTTAGTAATAGATTTAATTTATATTGTGTCTCCTCTGCTGTTTACAGTGGGGAGTGAGAGAGTGGCTGTAGTGGACCCCTGGCACCCAGCCTGGGGTTAAACCACTACAACAACCCAAGCTCCCTCAGCTGCTCCTTGTAAGTCTTGTTCTCCAGACCCTTCACCAGCTCTGTTCCCCTTTTCTGGACATGCTGCAGCACCTCAATGTCTTTCTTGGAGGGAGGGGCCCAGAACTGGACACAGTACTAGCAATGCCTCCCCAGTGCCAAGTACATGGGGACAATCACTGCCCTGATCCTGCTGGCCACACGCTATTTCTGATCCAAGCCAGGATGCCATTGACCTTTTTGCCCACCTGGGCACACGGCTGGCTTATGTTCAGCAGCTGTTGACCAGCACACACAGGTCCTTTTCCACTGGGCAGCTTTCCAGCCACTCTGCTCACAGCTCCCAACCTGCGGGTCTGGATGGGGCTGTTGTGACTGAAGGGCAGAACCCTGATCTCTATTTCCACAAGTTCTGCATACATGGTGCCAGTAGATTTCAGATAGGGAATTCCAGATGATCTCTTATCACGTTTCTTTTTTTGTCTTTACATCTTTATGCATATGAACATTATCTATTTACATAAATTAATGTAGTGACCCTTGTAAGGATCTTACTAATTTAGTATGTAGTGTTATTCAGATTGAGAATATATAGAGGTGCATGACCCTTTTCCTGTGAAAAGAACAATATGTTGCTATTTTGTGAGGGTGGGGAGTCTGCATTTTGAATCCCTGTGGAGAACTTGGTGAAAGCTACTGCTCCCATAGGGTACTTCCTATCCTTCAGTACCCAAAGAACATTAAAAAAAATAGTGATTAAAAAAAAAGCAAACAGCCCTGCCACACTCTCTTCAAGGCTCCTCGTGAGGTTGTTGTCCACAAAAATTGGATTTGTTACCTGGTGTGCAAGAAGGTGATAATTACACACTCAAGAGACACTTATTATTTATTTGTTTGAGAGCTGTGCAAGCCTGGCTACTCAGTGATATTCCACAAATCAAGCACACTCCACGGAGCTTTCTACACTATTATTTAGACACAAAAATTTTGTGTAAGTAACCTCCCAAATACAAGATTGGTTGGTAATTACCATACAAATTACATAATCACACCTAACTGCATGCTCAGTGGAAGGATCTTCACCTGGCAGAGGTTTTTTACCTGTAGGTGTGATTTTTAGTATACTGAAGATAGTTCAGCTATATCCAGATGTGTTCAAGGGATCTGACTCTGGGTGATATAGTTTAGTTGTTCAGGGGTTACAGTGGTAGTGCTGGGCGGATGGTTGCACTGGATGATCCTAAAGGTCTCTTCCAACACTCATAATTTTATGACTCTGTGGTTCTATGGGACACATGGACTTTGAGTCTTTTTCCAAGCCAACAGTATATACATCAACACCTTGATTTACTTTATTCTTCGGAGCTNGCTGCCCGTGGCCCGCGTGACGGATGCGGTCCCGTACTGCTGCCAGGCGTGGGCGGTGAGGGGCGGGAGGGGCGCGATGGCGGCACCGGGGGTGGTTCAGGAGTGTAACGGGCCCGGGGCCGGCGTGTTCAGCATCGCGGGTGGGCACCCCCAGCCCGTGCTGTGCCGGCCTCCCCTCGGCTGCTGGGGCGGCTCCGCCTCGTGTGCCGCGGTATCCCGGGCTGCCAGCGTTGCTTCTAGAACATTCCTGGCTTTTTGGTGGAGCCTTCCAAAGCCTTGCTCGCTGGGTGGTTTGGAATCCAATCTTAGGGTGGCTTTAGGGAGAGAAAAAATAAAAAGCTACTGGAAGTGTTTGTGTGAGTCTTGTCAACCATCGATGGTGTCCTTTGGGAATGCGGGAGTAAGTTCCTTGCATGTGGGGTTGGTAGGTTTGTCGGGCTGCCGGGGGGAAGCGGTAAAAACCTTTTTTATAACAGTTCCTTTTCCTTCAAGTCGCTGGCAGAGGAGGAGAAGGCAACATATGCAGAGAAGGCTCGTAAGTGGAAAGGGAGGAGACGCTCCCGGAAAACTGAGCAAGAGGTAAATGCTGACAGTGGGACACCCTGCAGTGCAGCCAAAATAAAAAATTATGTTGGTGTTTGGGCCACTCCAAACATACTCTCTGTGGCCTCCAGCCTGTGGGTGTTGTGGCTGCTGTAGTAGTTCATGTTATTGTGAAGGTTAACCAGATAATTCTGATTTGATCTGAAGGTGAGAATCCTCCATGCCTTTTTAAACCAGCACAAGTTGTTCCTTAGGGTTCTTTTGCAAAGCAAAATGTATTTAACATTCTAGTCTTACCTTTAACAGTATATCAGTGCCCTGACTAAAGTTTTTCTTTTTCAGATTTGTGATATTGTAGTTTGATGTGAATTCTGGTCATAGGTTCATGTTGCTTTTGCTTTGTGGGGTTCATTAATTCAGGTGGTTCTTGTCTAAGGGCCCCGAAAGCAAATCTTTGCACACAGCTGATCTGTGGTGAACCAGGTCAAGGAAATGCTGCAGCCTGTGCACGAGCAGAATAACTGCACTTTGCCATTATTCTCGGGTTGGCTTGGTTATGAAGAGAGTGCTGGTGCTGTGGTGGAGGACAATCTAAAGTAAGCAGTCAGGTTAAGATGAATGTATGGGGTTGTGGTTTGAAACAGCACTATTTCAAACCACAGATCACTTTTATTGTTTGCTGTCCTGAAAAGCTGTGGATGTCCCTTTTGTTTGTTTCTGGTTGTCCCTCTTCCTCTCCCACCACTTCCCTGAAGCAGAGTTTTCGTCAGAGTTTGAATAATGTGAGGTGTCAGAAAACTTAATTTTATTCCTGTCTTGGTTGGCAGCGTAAAAACTCGTGTGTCAAAGGCCTGATTGAGTAAATGGATAGTACTGCATTTATTCATTCATGCTGTAGTACTTAATAATGGCTATGAATTAGTAGTGAGGATGAATTTCAGGACTTTAAAATGCTTCCATGATGCTAGAGAATGACTAATTTAACTAATCCAGATTTACTAGTTACTCCAAACTATCATCATTCTGTCAATCTAGACTAGTAGGGAGATGTTATGTAGTGTTTTCTGATTTGGGGGGACTGCCTGTTTGGGGAAAAAGCTGTTTAAACTGTGGTCGTCATCATGTTAGACTTAGCAGCCTGGGGGTATGTAGTTTATGGAATTATTTTTATATATCATAGAACTAAGTGAAATGATAGCAAAGTCAAAAATGGAGGCTTCTGTGTTTCCTTCCACGAGTTGTAGCATTTTAGAAGGCAGTGATTAGGGAAAGAAAGGAGTCATTGCCAAAATGAAAAGCAGCATCCTTACAGCCTGTCAGTGGAAATAGGGAAATGTGTGTGAATGAGATTGTATGTGATCTCAGTTTATTAATCCCAGCCCTGTGCACAGTCAACCACAGTTACTTTGTGTTGTGCTCCTCTTTTGGAGATGACCAAAGCTTACTTAGATGAGAATAATTCCTCACTTTGTTTTAAGTAGTTTGAGCTGGTGGCCTGTTAACTTTGGCTAAGACTGTTATGTGGAATCAGTGTACCTGGATGTGGATGATTATTCTCTAATTTGGGTCTTGAATGACTGAGTTCTGTAAACCTGCCAGGTTTCTCTTCCTGTCCTATGAGATCTTACTGTTCATGAATGGATTTTCAGTGCTTAATGGGCATTCATGCCCCTCGTCCTTGTTCTGTGCTGGAGAAATCTCATGACTTCCTTGAGGCTTTATCAGATTTTCATGAATCTGTTTCTTATCTGGAGATGACTAACACATGTGCCACGTGCTTTTTTACACAAAGCTTAGGGAAAAAAATGAAAATTAATTCCCATTTTGAAGAGTTTCTTACCTGTAAAAAATGATTGAAACTAAGAAGTTTTTTTAAAATTACCTTTTGCAAGTTTAGCTGTTGTTCTTTAAAGTTTGTAGTGAATTGATGAAGGTACTGAGGAGAAATCTTGCCTTCCTGGCTTGCATGTGTACAGGCACTTCTAGGTAAACTGGAGACTCGTTCCACCCAGAAATAAAACTCTCAGTGGATGTTCCGTTTTCCTGTGATAGAAGGATTTGAAGGACTTTATTTGGAGTGAGAAGGCTCTTTTGTTTGGTTTGTTTTTTTAACTTTCTCTTCTTTTCCAGAGGTGTAATCTGGTTGATCCGGTTCCTCCTTCTCTGCCCACAAAGATGTCCAGTGTTACTCCTTTGCCAGATGCCTGTGCTATGTCCTGGAAGAATGATCAGGGTATGGTGATGTTAAAGCAATTAATGCCACTGGATGAAGGCTTGTCCTCTGTGGATATTCCCTGTGGTTCCTGTACAAAGCCTGTTTACATTTTGCTAATAGCCATCCATAACAACTGTTGCATTTGTTTTAAACTACTGGACTACTGCTGTAAAAGATGGGATAGAGGGAAGTCAGGCCCTCCCTTCCCCTCTCCAAGAACTTTATCCTCTGTTTTTTAGCTCGATGGAAGTGTAGCTACTTATGGTTCCTTAACAGTTATTTCCAGGTTTTTAAGAAAAAGGTAATGCTTCAAGTCCTGCATTTATGATTGACAAGGCCTAATCCAAGTTCAGCATAAAAGAAGACTTCTGCCAGTTTTAAAGAGTGAAGAGTTACTGGGTATCCAGGTTAAAAATTTGTGTGGTAAAGGTATTAAGTAAAACAACGGCCTGGCCTCTTTGGGAGAATAGAAAAGAGGAATGTGTACTCTGTCAGTGC
This sequence comes from Neodrepanis coruscans, assembly GCA_013400695.1. Classification (NCBI taxonomy): domain Eukaryota; kingdom Metazoa; phylum Chordata; class Aves; order Passeriformes; family Philepittidae; genus Neodrepanis; species Neodrepanis coruscans. The sequence continues at coordinate 61,308 of VYZS01046250.1, forward strand.
CTTTATAACATTTTGACTTGCTTCCTTACTGAAAGAATGTTAGAAAACTAAACCTTTCTTACTTGTACCCCATCTTCAAATGGATGTCTTAGTTAGAGCTGAGTCATGAACACATGTGTAGTCTTTCACCCAGTGAATATTACGAAAAGCTGTAAAAGGTGCTACTTACAAGGGTAGGTCAAGCAGCCAGTTCATATAAGGATAAACAATAATTGAGATGCACTTTATGATGCTGCTCTTAATATTTCTCAGTGAAAGTTGTGTGTGGTTGCCTGCAGCTACATCTATCCTTTCCTAAGGTAGGAGAGGTATCTTTCCTGTGACTCCACAACTTTCAACAGTTTAAGGCCCATGTAAGGGAGCAGTACCATTCAGGCTTAGGGTAACTGGTGTTGAACTTTGTTAAGCCTGGCATACAACACTGTTTCTGTGTAAAAATGGTTACTCATCTCTACTGTTTAGTAGAGCAAGGAGGATTTTTTGATGAAGGACAGAACTTAAGGGTAAGGAGTAAATAGCTGCCTTAAACTTGAGTGAGGATGTTATGTGATAGTCATGAAGAGAAGGATTAATGTGTATGGTGAAATGTTTTTTATAATTGAATGTTTTTACATTAGTAAATGATAGATGTATTTTTTAATGTTTGTCTTGGGTGTTGTTGCAGCTTTCTTTGGAGCTCATTTGACAGAGGAGAAACAACCCTTTTAATTAGTAGATTTATCATCCTCTTGCCCCACAAGATTACTACCAGCTCATTTAACTTATAAATTACCAGATTGAGTTTGTGAGGCTCCTTTGCAGTTATTGTTTTTTTTCCCCTCTCCTTATTTTCCTGAAGTGTGAAGAGACCTCTCATTAAAAGAGACAGTGGATTCTTAACAGCCTGTGGGTTTGGCTTTTTTTTTAATTGCTTTTATTTGTTGGGGTTTTTTTGCCTGATCCCTACACACAGGAGCATCTGTGGAAGGTGTGTCGGGACTACTGATATGTCTGACTCTTGCATAAGTGTCAGTTATCTTGTGTCATCTTGGATACAGGGAAAGCTCTTGCATGTTTTACTTGGCTGTTACCCCACTTCACCCAGTCATACAAGAAAGTGGCCTGAAGCTCTCCCTGGCTGAGGCCAGGCCAGGATGGGTGGCTGTAACCTCTGGTGGCCTGTCTGAAAATGGGTTTGTTCTTTTCCTTCCAGCTGTGGTTGCAGACATTTTCTACTTCCTGGACATTTACAGCCATGGCAAGCTGCCCCCACACTGTGAGCAGCGTTTCCTCCCGTGTGAGATTGGGTGTGTCAGGTACTCCCTCCAGGATGGGATCATGGCTGACTTCCATCACTTCATCGCTTCAGGTGAGTTCCAAGGCAGTGAGACAAGGAGAAGAGAGACTTTCTAGTCTCTCTGCTGCCCAGATCAGATTTCTGGTATTAAGACAGGTTTATTTCTTTGGCTACAAGTGGTTGGACTTCTTAAGGTAGTTGTTTCTGAAGAGATGCTTTAGTGTCAGAGCTGCAGGAAACTTCAAAGAGGGTGGAATTAATGCAACAGGACCTTCAGGTGTTAGTGCTTTGTATTCCATGTCAATGAATGTTTCTCCTGATTGAACCTAAACAAAATGTACTTTGTTTTTTAAAATGCATGTAACTGAAAATAACGTTTTCCAAACAAATTGTGGCACTTGTACTTGCCCACAACTGAAGATGAAGCTGTTCCTTTGTATATGAAATTGTGGTGTGGAATTGAGAGTTAAGGATCTGTCACTGTGGATATTGGATAACACTGTCCTGTTTCTCTCTTCTGCAGAAGTGCCACCGCGTGGATATTGGTACCAATGCCAGGCTGCTGGTGAGTATCAGTGGAGAAAAAGAGTGATATGTGAAGGTGTTCAGTTTTAGACTCAGCTGACCTGTATATTGTATTTTGTAAGTCCTCAAGTTCCTTCTAGGAACTTCTCAAATTTTGAAGAGAAAGGAGTGGCAGAGAGACTGGTCACAGTCACCTCTTATGTCTCGTACCCACAAATGGCAGACCACTTCACTCAGAGTGGTTTTGTCAGTGGCAGAATTATTTGTATCCTGTTTTCCTATTTTAATGCAATAGTAACTGCAACACTTTAAATGGGACAACTCTGTAGGGCCTGTCAAGCACATCTGAGCAGAGTGTCTTTTCCTTGATAGTCCTTGTGTGCATCTTCAGCATGAAACAGGGTAACCCAAAGATACTGGTTGCTGTTTAAAAGTTAGGTTTTGCAGCTCTACATATATCAAGAAGTTGAAACATTGGTACCATTGTTGTGTCTGGCTTGGCCTGCCTTGTTTCCCTTGTGTGACTCTTAGTAATGTTTATGGATTCCAGTGTGTTTCTGTTAGGACACTTCCTCCCCTTGTGTACAGAGAGAACAAACTTGGCCCATGATTTCCTATGTCAAACACTGATATACTTGAAAATACTTCAAAAGGGGCAAGAGTATGTCTGTTGGCTCACAGCTTCTGCTGACAGAAGCAAGGCTTTGGTAGCTTACTCACAGACACTGTCTGTGGAGAAGAGGAGGTGTGTGTGTTTTGTGTGTGTATATATATGTGTGTGTATAAAAAGATAAAATGGAAGAGGGAACTGTATCATTTAAGGAAACAGGACTTGTCATAACTTGTGTTTTTTTTTCTGCCGCCTTCCCCCCTCAATTAGGTGATGAAACTCACAAGATCCCAATATCTGGATTTTGTCTTCCACGTACTGGTTACGCAGCTGTCCTGCAGGAACTCCTGCAGTTTGCCCAGCCAGCCAGAGGGGTTCAGCCTCATTTTTTCTGCAGGGTATGGCCAAAGTCTAAGATACTCTAAATCTAAACCTTTGCTTTCACTTCTGTTGGATAACTAAGGAGTTACTTCACTTGAAAACCCAGTCAGTGTGCAAGTGAGTGGGAAGAGACACTGCTTCCCTAAGTGTCCCAGCTCCATGCAGGAAGAAATGGCCTTTAGAAGAGAACCTTTTTATAAAGCAGAGAATTAATTTTCTGCTTTCTTATTTTCAGCTTGCACTTCTGGCTTTAGTCTGCTGATGAGCAGGGTCTGATAGTCTCTGACACTGTTTTGACTTGGGTTAAGGGCTTTTAAGATGGTGCTCAGTAATAGTCACACAGTCCTGCTTTTTTTAAGGGATGTCTTTGTTTTTTTGACTCCTTCCCTGTGAGAATACCATGTATGTTAATTTTTGCTCAAGCTTCATTTGTCAAGGAATAAAACGTTAGGATTCAGAGGTGCTAAGATTCACAACAGGTATATTATGCTTCAATTCCATTCAAGCCTAACCTTAATCCTTAAAAAGGTAGGAAGGGTCAAGATCTTGGGGTCCATTCATAATTACAGGGGTCTGAAGAAATATGCATGAAATCTGGTTCCTATTGAAGACAGTTTTCAGGCAGAGTGTACATTCAGTCCCACAAACAGTTTTGTTTTGGAAGTGACTTTCCCAGGCATAGTTGGAATTCTTGCAAATGTCAAAGGTATGTCCTGTGCTTCTTTGAGGTGACAGGAGTTTTCTTTCCTCTAGTCTGATGACAGATTCCGAATCAACTGGTGTCTCAGTCGAATGTCTGCCATTACAGGTAGGAACTGGATCACTTCTTCCTTTTCTGCTCCTAGAAATAGGAGTTTTGTAATCATGGACAGCTGTATTTATCTGAAAGTGGTGTCTTGGGGTTTTCATAGGTAGCTGGAACTGCTTAGCATTCTTCTTCCTCTTCTTTTCTCCCTGTCAATGGAGAAAGCCCACTTTCCTAGGAAGCCAGATTTTATTAAAAAGCACTGGTGGAATAACTTTGAATTATGCTGCTATGGGAAGAATCTGGGCAATGAACTGACTGGGGAGTGAGCATTATATCCCTGACTCTTGTTCTCCTGGGCTGGATTTTCACTGAACTGCAGGCATTGAGAGCCCTCTGGAGCTTTTTGCTGTAGAAGATCTGATAATAGAACTGTACCAGAGGAAATACCAAAAGGAGCCATCCAAGACCTGGGTGTATAGAAAACTGGATGTCTGCCTGTGGGATTTCTCCAGTAACACCAGGTATGGTGACTGGTTCTTTGTGTAAGCGTGTGTTACCATGTCTTGGTGCTCTACAAACAGCTTGTATGCTGTGCTAGGCCTTCCAGTCAGAAATGCTTCTTGTCACCTCATGAGTGCAGCTGGAAATGAAAACTACCTTCCCAGAAGAAGTGTAAAGATAGATGGCTTTTTAATGCTGAGTCTGAGACTTGATTTAATGGAGGGAGTAAGAATGGGAATAAAATATATTGTGGTATTTAAATGGAAATCATAATAAGATTTAGACTCTTGATGGGACCTGGCTGTTGCTGCACATCAGATGCTTCATGCTGCTGCTGTGATCAGGCAGAAGGCACATTTGCCACTGGTGTAAATCAAGCTCTTAAGCATAAGGACTAAACTAGATCCTACTTTTTTCCTTCCAGAGCAAATGCTTTTTATCACACACACTTGGAATCCTGTTTACTTTGCAGGGTTCTTTGTAAGATCTTTGCTTTTCTTTCCTCCTCATGTCTTCAACAGTAAAGATTTTCCTACTTTCAGATTCTTCCATGTTGGTACAAAAAGTGTGTGTAGCTTGTAATGTTGCAGGAGCGTATTGGGTGATGATGCAGGTAATTTAGAAATAGATTTTAACTCTTCCTCTGCTGCTATTTTAAGTAAGATCCAATAATTTGGTCTTAAATTTTAGCAGATTTAGAAAACGTAAAATTTATATCTGGCAGTCTGCTTGGAGTATGGATTTTAAGATCCATTGGCTTCATCTGTGTCAGTTTGCCTTTCTTTAGTCGGGCAGTCTTCCTTTTCCATGAGTATCTTCACACTAGAGAGAGACCTTAAGGAGAATGGAAAAATGTTCTTTAAAACACACGTGTGGAGAGGAAAAGGAGGATGCATGTGCTATGATGAACTGTTTACATTAATAGGAAGCTTCAAATGGTTTCCTTTTAAATTCCATTTGTCTCTTGGGGTTCTTCTTAGTCCCCCTCTCTGTATGAAGCAGGTTGCCTGATAAGCAGGACTTAAGCTCTGCAAAAACTACTTGGGGCATGGCTATTGAAACCTGGTCCTCTGAAATTTTAAAGGTGATATCTTGAATATCCTGTTCCATCTGACCAGACTTAACTGTTTGTGTTGATTAACATAAGTGCTTCTGAAATACACCTGAACTCCATTTTGTGTAGGTGCAAGTGGCATGAGGAGAATGAAATAACGTGCTGTGCTTTGGCATCCTGTAAGAAAATTGCGTGAGTATTCCCAAGGAGTTGTCTCCAGTATGATTTTTTTGTTATTATTACAGAGTTGAGAGAAGTGTT
>VYZS01046250.1:79063-98864 GCA_013400695.1 Neodrepanis coruscans
AGCATCTGGCTTTGAGAACTAGCCTTCTCATCAATTAACTTGTAGAACAACAAAAAGTTCTTCAGTCCTTCAGCTCTTAGGATTTCAGATCTGAATTATTTAGGAGTAGGGGAAAAAGTTTTCTAGTTTGGGAGAGGCCACAGAGGCTGTGAAAATAAACGAAGGAAAAGAAAGGCAGTGACATGACTCTTATGATGCTGGTGTTTTGTGTCCAGAAACAGAGCTCAGAACCATAGGCTGAAGCTTAGCACTCTGCTCAGGAAGTCAGTTTTTGTTTGTTATATCTCCTGCTGATGTTTATATGTGTAATCCATGCTTTTTGCTTCTGATAAAGGTCCAGATCCTTACTCTAAAAGCAAAAGACTGAATACTTTTCAGTGACTTTCCTATTTTATTTTCCCTGTGATCTTTGATCTCACTTCTTTCTGTTTAGTCTCTGCTGGCGCCTAGTGCCAGATAGTAGAAGAGCATGCAAGCTGAGAAAAGATGGATTGCATGCTTGATTTTATTATTTTTATTTTCTTTTAGTCTCTATATAAGCCTGTGCTTATTTATATTTTTGCTTTTTTTTTTTTTTTTATCTTGGCGTGGTGCTTTTAGCTCTCAGAGTTGCAGTCTATACCGGCAATATAAATCCTCCTGTTAAATCAAAAGTGAATCGAATTGGGAAAAATGTGGATCAGGTAGTGTCGCATTTGGAGTGTCTCCTGAGGGGGTTCTGCACACTTTGCAGCAGTAGGACTTGCTCATCTTGGTGCACAGGGGGACAGTGGCACATTTCATGGACATGGATGCTCTGATGAAAACAAAGATGGGGTGGAAATGGGTCAGAAAAAACTCCTGTCCCAGGGGAAAACAGGATGGCAGCAGAAGTAGGCAGCTGCTGCTGTGGAAAGTTCCGGTGTGTTCAGGGCTGTGTGTGGTGCACTGGCACCACTTAGTGGCCAGTGAAATGAATAAGGTTCATGTCCCTGGCACTATTTCATCCTCTGCATATTTTATGCAAGAATCGGCTAGTAAGTGTTGGATATCCTGTTGAGTCTCATATTTAGTTTACCTCCATAGTTACACTGAGTTACACTGGGAAGGGTAGGCTCAGGTAGTCTTTAATGGCTGGACATGCCAGGAAAAAACAAAATTGTTTAAAGGAATAGATCTGAGTCCTCTGTCACTACTACACTTAAAAGAGTATTAAACCCTCACTTCTGTATGAATAGTTCTACCACAGGTGCTCCTGTGGAAATTCAGTTCCTTTTTCTTTCATTTCATGTCAGAATCTGGAAAGTAAATAAAAAAACCAGAAGCCTCTTTTATGCTCAAAGCAGGAATGGGGTAATTTTCTCGTGCCACCTTCCTCTGGGTGAGGAGTCATCTCTGGAAGGAAAGCAGCTTCCAGAGCCAACTTTAGTTTCCTTCACTCTAGAAAGTGATCGAGTCACTGTCAAGCAAGCTGGGATCCAAAGACACATCAGTTAGAAAACTCAGTGTTGTTCCTCATGTTATTCCCCCCTTACACCCAGCTGTTGAGCAGCAGTTACTTCTGGCTGCTTCCAGAGTAACCCAGCTTTCTTGCCAGGCAAGAGCTCAAGTTAAAATCTTACTGACCATTCTTACTTCAGGTAACAGTGCTTTTCCTCCTGCTAAGCATGTCTTGTGTCAAAAGGACAACTTCTCAAAATCCTGGTCAAGGAATGACCCTAGAAAAAGCCTGAAGAGTGTTTTTGTATTTGCATTTCAAAATCTTTCTGACCCTCACATACAAAGAGCTCAAAGACTTTCCCATACCTTCTGTTTTTTCAAGTACACGGGGCTCATTTTTAACACTGAAGCCTTGCCAGGTATATGTGGGCTTTGGGGAGCCCTCATGAGAAATGCAGGTTAAATTGATTGTCTGTCCATATTGTGGTGTCCCCAGAATATTGCATTCAGGCTTGGATGGTGCAACTGAAAGAAGAAGAAAGGAAGTAATTTTATTAATCAGAAATAGTTTCTTGTTTCAGCCCATCCCCTGCCCCTGTGGTTTTTATTCTCTCTAAGCAGAGGCTGGCCTTGCACTTTTCACCTTCTTCTCAAAGGAACTTGAGTGAATTTGTATCTAATTTTTTTCTCCCTTCTTGGCACTGGAAAGCCAAGAAGGATTTGTAAAATGCTTTTTGGGATATGTCTAATAGTGTTAGGTAACCCATCCTTTGGTAACGGGAGTATGATAAGCCACAGAGGAGATGAGGAATGCCCTGTAGTGAGGCATGGACTACTAGGAAAGTAAACTATACAACTCTAAAGACTTATTTTCTACAGTTAGGTATCTAAGGGAGTTGCATGCTCTAAGCCTTCCAACCTACTTCCATGGTAGCAGGAAAAGACCAAAGATAGAACTGTAGATGACAACTTCCTTTTTTTTTGTTTTTTCCCCTGTTAGAAAATGTGTTGTTTAAAACAAGGAAGGGCAGTTTTCTCTCATGGCTGTGAATTTGCCACCCTCACGCTTACCGAGCACAAAGAGAGACACGAGTGTGCTCTGCCGGGGGGGGTCATTCCTGAGGCGGACGCTGCACACGTACGTCCCGTTGTCCTCCATGGTCACGGCATCGATGGTGATACTGATGTCTCCACTGTTGACATCACCATTGAACTGGATACGGTTTTTGTAGCCCTCACCATACTGCACAAGGCCATCGAAATACCTCGTGACAGCATCATTCTGGCAGAGAGGGAGGGGAAAGGATCAGTTTTGGTTCCTTCTGTGGGAGTCTACAGGGTAAGTCGATGAATTAGCCCGCTTTTAAGAGCAGTTTGGAAAAGGAGACCTTGAACTGCACCAGCTTGACAATATGCCAGAAAACCCACAGAAATTCAAAAGAGTCAATGTTTCCATCTGGAATCCCCTTCTCCCACATTGTGTGAAATCAGAGACAACTTACTGCTTTTGCTGGGGCTTATTCACCTTTCCTCTCCATGACAGGACAATGTGAGACTTATCTGAGATCTGCATGTCAATCAATTCCTCTATGATTACACAAACTCTTCCAGCAAGGAACTTCAGAGAAGAAACCCTTGGCAGTTCTTGCAAGGGGATCTCCAAAGGCTGCTTCTCCTCTCACTAATTACCAAAAAGTCAAGGAGAACTTTAGAAGTCTCTTTATCCTTCAAATACTCCATATGGATGTAGGAGACCTCAAGATTTTCTCCATATAGTATTGCCATCAACTTGAAACTTTTTATATAGTATCAAAGATATGAATATATAAAAATATGTATGTATAATACACATACTTTAAAATACACTTATCTTTTTAGAGAGTATCTTGAATATTTCACATATTTTAATAAATGTAAACCCCCCAGTACATATAGTGATGTATCCTCCAGAAACAGTTGTAAGACCAAGAGAGAACAAAAAGAAGGGTGGGGCTTGCCTAGTATCATGAAGTAGGTTCAGAATAAATTGCATCTAGACCAGCATTTCTGTTTGCTTAATTCTGAAATTAAAGGAAGGCTTGAAGAAATATTTTTCTTCCAATACACACATTCCCACCCCAGTCCTGCTTCCATCTCCCCTCCCACCCCCCTGTTGGATGCGCTATCATATGTTTCTTAATGAAACTTGATTTACCGCGGAATTGATTTTCTTCCAGACAACAATGTCTCCTCCATGAACAGCAGCCTCCGTTTTAAAATTACAGCGGAGAGTAGCGTTCCTTCCTCGTGCCACCTGTATTTGCTTGGCAGGTGCTTCCACAGTGAGGGCATGAGCAGACACCAGAACTAAGAAGAGAATAAATTCTGCACTTAGCAAAAGTAACAACATCTGGGTTCCATGTTTTTTCTCTTTGGCTTTCTCACATGCCACAATAACCTCAAATTCCCTCTGCTGTCCATGACATTTCCCACTCAGCTGCACAGAATGGCTAAGAGCTAAACTCTGCTCTCCATTCCTCACTTCAAGGAAAGAAGAGAAGATTCTTTAGCTGGACATGTATTGCCATGGAGTTTAGAGATATGTTTTGTTTTTTTTCCTGAGCCCTCTTTCAGTGTGACTGACGTCCTTTGGCAGTTCAGAATGTACAGAGGGAGACAGATAAACAGATACTACAAGTGCATCAGCAGTCTTAAGGATTCAGGCTAAACTAACAAACTGATATTGTCAAATTTCAGGCATCAAGAAAATTGTCAAATAACTTGCCTCAATCCAAGTCCACAGAAAAGTGACATTTTGTGCTAGGGAATCAAAACCTGTTCGTGCAATGCCCTGAAAAGAGAAAAACCTAGAAAAGCAAAGAGTGATTGAAAGAAACAAGGGAAGAATAACTATTAGTTTTTAAAAATGAGTAAGGCAGTAGGTACCTTTCCCCAGGAACTCAAGCTCCTGCCTCTGGAGCACCAGAATAGCTGAGAGTTGAATAAAACAGAAATCCTTCCATGCCCTGGTGAACGATCAGGATGCAGAACAGGTGTTTCTTGTGCACTATATTCCATCTGACTTGTCTTAGTTCATTGTGTCTGAGCATTACTTAGTGGGCAGGTCTTAGTTATTGTCAGAATTTGCCTCTGCCCTGTCATAGATGACCCTCATGCCTGTGGGAGTCCATGGTAGAAACACCTGCTTTCTCCTAGTTTGTGTGAGATTTATGTTTGGATTTGTTTGTTTTTTGTGGTTTTGTTTTGGAATTGTTTTTCAATGGCACTTAACTGAATCATTGGGAAAAAATGTAAGTGGCGAGAAGGGAAGTGCTGCTCAGAGGGACTGCCATGGCAAAGAGGAACACGCTGCAACAAGGAAGCAAGTGGAGGAGGACAGAGATATATGTTCCCTCCATAAGGGGCATGCTGAGTGTGGTGGTGAAGGTTTGCTTCTGAAAGCTGAGTCAGTGTTCCCTGGCGAGGACTTGTCTTCAGTTCCCATCTGGCAAACTTTGGGTCCTCATATTGCCTCATCTTTGTCCAGATTAGGTCTGTAAGGAAGTGTAATGTGTAAGGAAGGAAGAGAGCAAGTAACTTCTAGATTCCACCTTGAGCGGCAAACTGGTTGTGAATACCTGCTTTTTTAGACAGGGAAAAAATACAGCCACATGCATCAGGTCAGGAAGAAAAAGGCATTAGCAAACTAAACACTACCAGACCCTTGACTGGCAATGAAATATAGCATCCCTTAGAAAATAACAGCATAGGGACCCAAAAGACTTCGTTGTCACTGAGCTAAGGACCTGCAGGTAGCAGTTCAGGTTATTACACGGGGAAACATGGGACAGTTGGCACAAGGATCTGTGTTTAGCTGAAGTTCCCATCTTTCTGCATCCTCTGCCCCATAAATTAGTTGTTCTGTGGTCTTGCACAGTTAATTAGTCAGGCAGGTGTTTTAATCTCTTCTTCTGTGACATGGCCATAGTGATTTCTGTTCTCTCAGAGATTATTTCGGTTACAACTGCTGACAGCCATGAGAAGGAAACCAGCAGGGCAAAGTATTTCCAACATATTTTTATTGCAGCCACTCCCAGGTCTTTCCCTGCTCAGGAGCACCCAGGGCAAGGCCCATGTTTGTGTAGCCCCAGGTCTCTCTCTGACTGTTGTTTCATATGCCCTCTGTATGAGAGACATTTGTGAAAGCTTTCTTGTTGCAGCTGGATAAAGACACTTTGCTGCATTTTGGTGAAAAGCACCGCTGTCTTTACTAGGAGATGGAGCAAAACCCATTTCCTGATGCTTTTGTCACTAAGAAACTGGTTTTACCAGGCTGGAGTTCACTGACAGGTCATTAACTCAGCCCTGAGGCAGGGAAGAGACTACCCAACCCTAAGGTTTCTTTTCCTTCTTCCAATGGCATGACTCAAATCCCTCAATAAATGAGAACTTTCTTTTTTTTCCGAAAGTGTTTGGTACAGGGTTGGGTAACAGCTGAAGAAACACTTTTTGCAAGAGACACATCCCATAACACATGAATCTGCCTGTTCATCAGTTGCTGTCACCCCAATGCCCAACTTCTTCTGATGCTCTTCCGTTTGTCACCCACATCTCTTTCTGGATCCCAGAGAGATCTTCCCACTCTCAGGGAAGCTGCATGGTTTTGTTCTGGAACACTGTTTACTCATGCTGATTTCCTCCTTCCCCCTTCTCACTACATTTCACTTCATAGTCAGCATGTCTAATTTTTCAAGGGTTGGGGTTTTTTTTCGCTGAGATAAAACAGAATCTATTAAAAATATAGCTAGAGGGAGGGAAGTTCTGAAAGAACTCCAGAAAAGGAGAAAGGATATACTGTATATTATTAGGGAGATGATGTCACCTAAATTTAAGCCTTAGAATTTGTTATCAGTTAGTATGTTTATAACATTTTAAGAAATTGAGAAAGGTTTTATCTCCCTCTGCTCAACTGAAAGATTGAAGAAGAAAATCAAAGTGATGAGTCTACTTTCACATACCTTACTGAGTAAGTCTTAAGAGACTGAAGGGAAATTAATACTGCTAGAAGCAATTAGAGAAATATTTTGTTTGCTGAAAAAAATGAGATTCTGATCAAGCAAAATTATTATTGCTGATTTCTTATGGTAGATTTGGAAAAGTAGAAAAGTAGTAGGAAAAGTGGAAATTTATTACTTCACTTTTACAAGGAAATGTTCTGATTTTTAATTCCTGTATCTCAGAATTTAGCTGAACTTTAATTCCGAAGTAGGAGAGAGAAAACCTCTTAAATGTGAAGTTTACAGTTAAAATAAATATTTTGTTTGATTCACAATGATGATTTGTGTCTTTCCCCTCATCAAGGAGTTTACAGTACCAGTTACTCATACATCTGCAGTGAAAAGCTATACTGCAGAAGTCAGCCAGCATCAAAATCCTGATGCAGCTCATTCAGGGCAGCTCTGGTATTCCAGAACTGCACTGCCTTGGGCTGTGCAGTTTCTTCACTCAGGTGTAGTGCAGGAATCTACCGCCTCAAAAAAATTTTCACAGGACGGTATTTTGACACTGAATTGTTACCATTCAAGTTCTGCCCAAATGGGCAAGAAGAGCTTCATCCAACATACATATTTCTGCTCTGTAAATTTCTCCATCCACAATTTGGATAGAATGAAAGATGAAACTAATAAAGAAGGAGAGTGGCATAACACAATTAACATAATGATCATCAAATCATGACCCAAGCCACGTTTGTTGCATATGGAGCTCATCTACTTTTTCTAATTACAATAAACTTTGTAAACTTCCTTCTTGTGGGTCTTATTTTTGAAGTGAGGTTCTCAGAAATTTTGGTTTAAAAAAACAAGCGATTTCCATATGCGTAGCTTGGTCTGGAGCCTGGAAGAAGGGGCGGGAAGATTGGTATGAGAAGATAAGACAGGATAAAAAGCAGTGGAATTGAGACTGGAACTGCTCTGTAAGGTGGGATGAGAAAGGATAAGACTGTGATGAAGGCCAAGGGTGAGCTGGCTGATTTGTACACATGGGAGTCATCCTGTATCCCCTTGGTGTGAGTAATACGTAGAGATTACAAGTTGTATCTGCATACATATAAACAGTAGGATTTAGGCTACAGAGATGATCAGTATATGCAGATTTATGTAAAAAAAGAATAGAACCAAAGTATTCAAGGCTAGGTTGGATGGAAGTCTGAGCAATGGTTTAATGGAAGGTGCCCCTGTTCATGCCAGGAAGTTGGAACTAGATGGGTCTTTAAGGTCCCTTCCAACCCAAACCATTCCATGATTTTTCCACTTCCAGATGAGGAATTTCCTTCTGAGGTAAACACTGTATTTAATGGAAACCAATAAAACTGTTTTAAAAAAATATTTTCAAGCCTCGTGAAGAATAGTCTTGCAGCTTTAGGAGGTGCTGTGTGTCTGGACATTCAGCACAGAGATGGTACACACTAATTGTCTGATCATAAACACAAAGGAACCTTTACTTAACAAACAAGAAACACACAAAGCGCACTGTAGTACTCGGACTTTGTAGTTCTCTTTCTTTCTACCCAGCCCTTGAGGACATAACAAAATTAGTACTCACTTGCACTGAAAATGAAGAGCCCAAGTCTTCTCATTGCCGTCACCCTTGTCTTTTGTTGGTTTTACCTCCAAGTGCTCTTCCTTGTAATCTCTAGGTGGCTGAGTAGGTAACTGGCTTTAGCTGAAGGGCTGGCTTGCAGAGGCATCAGAACTTCCTCAGGCTCTTTTGAAGTGCCTCTTCCCCAGTCTGCCACTCCCCTCTCTGCCAGAATGACAAGCCAGATGACCAGTAGGCTTTCACATCGCCTGTGTCTCTGCCTGGGGGCAGAGAGGAGAGTGGTGAACTCCTTCCCCAGTGGTGAACTTTCCTCCACAATTAAACTGCCTTTCCCAGTTTCTCCTAACAGGCAGGTACATAGAGCAAGCAAAGGGGCAAACTGAAGGGTGTGGTGAGACTGGGAGTGGAGTGTACAATACAACAGAAGTCATGCATGTGATGACAGGGGAGGGTAAGCCTCATTCATCCCAAGTATTTCTTGAGGGAGCCTAGGGACAGAGTTAAAAAGGTGTTGAACTCTTTCACAATGCAGGCAGCAGCCCACATCCAGGTTTTAAGGATCTGAGGTGCCTAACTCCACTCACTTTAAATACCTAAAAGAATATGTAATTTATGAGACTTTGATGACTAATGGGTTATCTTAATATAAGTGAGGTGCATCTCAGCCAGGTTCTTACTCTCTTATGCCTACTGTTTAACTGGCCAGTGTGTGGCTTGCACAACAGCCATGAACCAAAGGTACTTCTCACTTTCTGCTGGAAAAGGCTGTCAGATAAGCCATGGTTTGCAGTGTGCTGGCTTCGTGGCCATGGAGGCATGTGCAGTGCAAGTGCGGGCACTGCTTACATGTTCTGGATGGGCACTGGGAAGGCACAAATAACTCCTGCTACAATTGACTGAAGAATAAAAGGAGGACTCATGGCAGCTCAGGCAAATATCTGACATTGCATTTAATTGAGGGCAGCTGGCTAGTGTGTCTTTTAAATTCTTCACGCCGCAAGGGTTGTTTCCATCTGGGATAGTCATCTATGCTCTATTTCTAGCCATTTGAGGGACAAAGACACTTTTAGGGTGTGAGTGATCATTTTAGGCGTCTTAGATGGGGACTTCATGTCCTTAGATGTGGGAATATGTTAAATTTGCTGTACCAGCTGCTTGGCTGATTGAGACTTAGGCATCATTTTCAGATTAAATTAATCATACCCACAATGCAGTGATGATACTGATGAACTTTGTTTTGGTTTTTGAAGGAGGCTTCCTCAAAAGTGGTTGTCTACACCGGATATCTGTGTTTAGTCCAGTAAAGTAGATCTATATCTTACTCTTGTGATGACCTCATACTTGCATGGTAGATCTGCCAAAAGCCACACTAAAAGCTTTTGGTCTGTATGGCAGTTGGTCAAAATACCTCCAAGACAGTAAAACTTAAAAGTGACTGGAAGTCCAGTCCCTCTGCTAGAATTGACAGTCACTTCTATTCTTGATGCATAACCTCAGGTCTCTTCAGACTGTAAGCACAAGGCAAATTAAAGCACATTACAGTGCAGAAACTTTATTCCTCAAGAATCTTCCAAATGAGGACAGATGGTAGAAAAATTCATCCTGCTGTATGTGTCTTGCCTTTGATAGACTGCAGGCACTGGGACATGGCAAGGACCCTGCAAAGACAGGAGAGCCATTTTCCAAGAACAGCTTGCTAACCTCAAAATGTTAACTACAAATTACTTAAGATGTAAACAAAACTGGAACAAAACCGGAAGGTCAGTAGTCTCCTTTATGCTCTTTGGAGCCCACAAGAATGAGGTTCCTGACAAGGATGAGTTTCTTAAATGTTTACCTCCTTTAAAGACTTTAAGATCTTTGTGACCTTATCCCATAGCCTCCAGGGAGAGACATACAGGATCTTTACTCTAGCTTCCACACTTCTGATTTTGCTCCCATTTAATATTTTAAGTGAATCAGAGACAGTAACAGAAATGCTATCACTGTACACCATCTGCCCATACTTCCTGAATTAATTCTCAGTTCTTTACATAACAGCTTTGAGTATTCACTGAAGGAAGTTGGTTACAGTCTCTGACAGACACTGTACTAATTGCTCAGCTTGCTATTATTCTCTTCATGGTATCATTTATACAACCTCTCTTTCCTCTCTTCCCCCCAGTAATTTCAAAACCCATTTGACTGCTTTCAGCTAAATTTGATGGACAGGTAGTAATCTTAAAGATGGGCAGTTCTTTCCAGTCTCATAAAAATCAGCAGTCCCAATACTTTGGGATAAGAGAGAAGTCTAAATTAATGGTACCTCTTAGGCATTAATAATTGTCTGCTATTCCAAGAATCTGTAGTTTCACAACTGATGTAACCAGGGTCAGTCTCATCTTTTGTGCAACCAGGGAAATACTGTAGAGTGAGTACTCACAGGCACAGGCAACATGGAAATGCTGGTGTGGAATTGATTCACAGGTGGGAACAGTTTTACTCTGCACTCAGGTGCATCACAAGTAAATAAGTTGGCACTGAGATGGATAATATTCTCTTTTGGAGACTTTGCTATGACTGGTTTCTTAGCTATCATAGAGAGCATATGCTTCAACACCTGATACTTAAATAAATCTGATATTAAGATGCTTGTTTATTGCTTTTCTTAGTTATATAGGCCTAGATTGGGAAAAGTATTTAGGCACTTGTATCCTGTCACTTTTCCCTGACAGTTCTCATTGTGAGTCTCAGGAGCAGTTGTTAATGCAGAAGGCAAATGTACAATTTACCTGTGAGAAGTCAGTAGAACTGTCCTATGATGGGCTGACCCTGGATGGATGCCAGGTGCCTACCAAAAATGATCTATCACTCCCCTCCTCAGCTGGACATGGGAGAGAAAAATTAAAAGTTATTTATTTAAGAGTTGGACTTGATGACCCTTTTGTGGGTCCTTTCCAACTCAGAGTATTCTGTGAACTCTGTGAATGCTGTAATGAAAGCTCAGGAGTTGAGATAAGTCATTCCCTGATTACCATTATGGGCCAAACAGACTTGACTTGGGGAAATTAACTGAATTTATTACCAATAAAAATCAAATCAGAATAATGAGAAGTAAAGCAAATCTTATGTCTACCCCTACTCCTCCATCATTCCTGGACTCTACCTCCTCTTCCCCAGTGGTACACGGAGATGGGGAATGGGGGCTGTGGTCAGTCACTCACACGTTGTTTCTGTCATTGCTTCCTCTGGGAGAGGAGTCCTTCTGCTACAGTGTGGGGTCCCTCCCATGGGAGACAGTCCACCATGAGCTTCTCTGGCATAAGTCCCTCTCACAGGCTACAGTTCGTCACAAACTGTTCCATGAGGTGCAGTCCTTAAGGAACAAACTGCTTTAACATAGGCAATTTTAAGAGATTTTACTTTTGTTTCTGGGTTGACTTTCCCTGTTTAGCATGAGCTGCCAAAACTCACGGGCATTGGCACCATAGCTAAAAGAATTGCCATAGGTACCAGTCTTATTTTTGCTGATGGCTGCAGCTCTAGGGAATCTTTTTGCTGATATGTAGGATTTTTAGGGGATATTATTACGTTATTGAAATGAAACTGCCATTGACATGAAAAGCTTTAATACAAAACCAGGGTGACTTCATTTGTTGCCAAAAATACACACTTTGATAAGGCTTGTCTGTAAAAGCCAGTGTGGGTTAATGCATTAGTAGCATAGTGCTAGCACTGTAAATTAAAGTAACTCCTGTTAGTTAAGAGAAAAAAGAACTTTCCATCAAGATCCTACCTCTCCCACCTAAGAGGACAGCACCTCACCATGTTCAGTTTGGGTTCATCTACAAATATCCAACCTAATCACCAGTGACAGATGAACAACCACTTACAACTTGTTACTTTTCCTATGTTTGCATGTTCAAACACAAGTCTGCAACCTATGGGATCCTCTCTGCATCTCTAGATCTGAACGGTTGCAGTGGGCTCAGCAGGGCCTTCAGGTCTTGCCACTATCCCTATGCTGCACTTGTATCCTAAAGATCCACAGACAGGATTTTCAGAAGCAACTCAGTGACTTCACAGCATCCATTTTTATTGGATGCCAGTGGTATATGTGCTCTCACAAGAGTTAGACCCTTTGAAAGCTCTGTTCTCTAATAATAAGGGAGTCCATAAGCAATCATCTTGAGGTCACTTCCTGCCTTAGTTGGCAGTAATTAAGAAGAACACATGTATCACTGCATTGCAAAAGCTAAAAATTGCATTGCCCAGCGAAGGTAGCTACAGGATGAACACAGTTCATCCTCTTGTACACGAAACTGTTAGGATCTCTCACAGCCCCTAATCAGTCGTCCATTTCTCCCCTTGATATGACACCCAAGATTCAATATACCACTTCCTCTTGTTACTATTTGCTCATCCCAGTAACTCTATTAACACAGGTCTGGGCTGTGAAAACACAAAGACTTGAGTGCACGTTACATGGCTCTTCTCTGCCATGGTGTGGCATCCCTACAGATGTGGGCCCTGTCTCCATGTGAGGATACATCATTCAAGCAAGGACGAAGGGGGGTATGCAGGCGCTGCCCAGCATAATGCAGAAGGAAAGGTACCTATGGTTTGAGATAGGTGAGTTTCCTTTTCCACTTCCTTTCTTGTTTACTTGTTTGTTTGGAAAGGGAATCAAAAGTGAGATGTCATTGCATGACTCAGAACTGGAGCCCCCAGTACAGGTACACATCACTTAGGCTTTCATCTAATTCTGCCCTGGACCAGCCTGGCCTGTGAACTTTGCTAGGGCGTCAAGAGATGGGAACTAGAGGTTTCCTTTTGGAAAAGGCATCAGAGAAGACAGTGTAGCTCCCAGCTCTTCCAAGAACAAAAATCAGTTGATCATACATACAAACATAAAACCACAGAATAATTTGGGTGGGAAGGAACCTCTAAGGATCATCTAGCCTGATCTCCCTGCCATAAGCGGGGACATTTTATATTAGACCACACTGCTCAAAACCCCATCCAACCTGGCCTTGGACCTTTCAGTGATGGGGCATCCATAACTTCTCTGGGTAACCTGTTCCAGTGACTCACCCCTCTCATAAAAGAGAATTCCTTCCTTTAATTTAATCTAAATCTACCCTCTTAGTTTAAAATTGTTGCCCTTTGTCTGTTAGTATTGGTCCTGGTAAAAAGTCTCTCTCCTCCTTTCTTGTGAGATCCCCTTGAAATACTGAAAGGCTGCCATAAGGTCTCCTTAGAACCTTCTCTTCTCCAGGATGAGCAGATCCAACTCTCTCACCCTTTCTTCACAGGAGTAGTGTTCTAACCTCTGGGCTCACTCCAAGAGGTCCATGTCTTGTGCTGGGTGCTCCAGAGCTGAATGCTGTATTCCAGGTGGGGTCTCACAGGAGCAGTGTAGAGTGGGAGAATCACCTTCCCTGACCTGCTGGTCACACTTCAGATGCAGTGTAGGAGCTGCAAGGCTTTCTGAGCTGCAAGTGCACACTGCTGGGTCACATCCAATTTTTCAACCACCAATACTCCCAATTCCCTCTCCTCCAGGCTGTTCTGAATCCATCCATCTCCTGCTACTGTACTGATACTGAGGACTGCCCTGATCCAGATACAGGACCTTGCACTTGGCCTTGTTGAATTTCATGAGGTTCACTCCTGTATGTTCACTCCTAGTGAATCAAGTGGAGCAGTCAGGCACATTTCTAAGGGTGACTCATTCTCACTGTCTGTCTCATTATTAAAGATATTGAACAGTACTGGTCCCAGTACACTTGTTGACAATCCCCATTTGGATGCCAAGCCATTGACTGCAACTGGATCCCATCCAACCACTTTGTTATCAATCAAATAGGCCACCTATCAAATCCATCTCTCTCCAAATTAGAGGTAAGGATGTTGTGTGGGATCACATCAAATTCATTACAGAAGAACAGATAGCTGACTTTGCCTTCTGGTAAAGTTCAAGTGACTTATCATGCACTGTGTTTCCCAGGGACATCAGAGGTCATACCAGCATTTCAGTTTGTGCCTGGCAGGATACCACTAGCCTGGAGACTCTCTGCAGGCAGAGGTCCAGCCTCATTGTCTCTGGGCTCTTTCCTGTAATTGGGAAGTATCAGAGAATCCAGCCCACAGCAGGGAAGGAGTTAAATGCTTGACCAGCTGCTGTCTATGAGGCACTGAATTCCTTCCCCGTGCAATCCAGCAGCCAGTGTCAGGACAGATATATTTAGAAAGCTGATAAAGGTTTGATGCCAACAGTTGTCCTGCCCCTTGATGAAGCTGCAGAGAGAGTGAGAGGAGGGCAGCTGATTGCTTTCTTCCCAGTACCATTCACTACTGTCCTGCCTCCACCAGAGACCCTCAGCGGAGTTGCCCAGGCACAGGAGGTAAGTTCCCTTTCTCCTCTCCCCTGTCCCGTGGGCAGCAGCCGCTCCTCAGCCCCGTTGGTGGCACATAGCTGCGATCCCCCTCTCTGAGGCCGGCTGTCGGGGCCTTTTGGAGCTGCCGCTGGCCCAGTGAGGCAAGAGTCCTTCTGTCTGGACCTGGAGAAGTGTCGGCTGTTGTATTTTCATACTCCTAAATGAACTATGGCCATCTTATTCTCCCATGTCCAGGGCAAGCACAGCAGCCTCCACACAAAGGATTACAAGGACAGAGTCCCAAGCCTTAAAGCGCCTTCAGCCTTAAGCTTTAGGAGCGTTTCATTTTGGGGAGGCAAGGACTCATGTTTCTTTGCCCCTGACACTCCTTCCAGCCCGGCTCTGGCTCTGTACAGCTCCTTCCAGCCACCACGTGCAGTCAGGGGAGTATAAAGTTTCTGCTTCGCCACCCCTTCCTTCCAGGCCCTCCTGCACCATTACTCACAGGCAAGAAGGACATTGCTGCTCCCTGGGCATCAGCCAGGGAGCTGCATGAGACCCTGGGAATGTCAGGCACCCTGGTAGAGGAGCCAGTGTAGCTGCCTTGTGGCAGGGGCAAAATGTGGGAGCCCCTACTGCTGTACCCCCCCCACCATTGCCACCCCATAGCTGGGGAATGGCCTCTGTAATGGTTCTCCTTCCTGCCCTGCTCCCCTTGTAGCGGGTCCCCCACAGCTGCCATGGCCAGCGGCAGAGACTCGGACAGTGAGCAGGTGGTGCCAGAGGAGGAGGAGGAGGAGGGTCCGGACGTGAAGGCCGTGCAGGCCCATTACCTGCGCAGCCCCTCGCCCAGCCGGTGAGTACACTTGCCACAGGCACTGCCATGGCCCCCTGGGAGCATGTGGTAAATCAACTTCCCTTCCCTCTTCCACCACCTCTGCTTGGGCGCAGGGCTTCCCTCCCCTCCCTGGGGTAGGGGTTAATGTGCCAGCAGGGAGACAGCCTGCAGAGACAGGACTCCTGCACTAGTTAACCCATCCCACTGAGTACACACACATGAGGTGGGGGGAGAAACTGCAGTAAGGATTACTACTGTCCCCCTGTCTCACCCTCTCAATATCCATCCCCATGCTAAAACTTCTGATGCAATTTCAACTCTTCCCAAACTCAACTCCGTCTTTCTGTCCATTAGAAGGACTTGTGGATGTTTTAAGGTTGATGTTAGGCTTTCCCAGAAGGACCAAGGGTCTTTGAATCTGGGTTTGATTCAAAGCCAACTTTAGCTACAGGCTTCAGGCACTGAACAGGAGACCTTCACAGCACAAGCAGAAATTGAGTTACCTCGAGCAAAACAAGTATGATTAGATGTGTTTTCTCCTAATACAAGGAAAAATACATCCCTTTGTACTTTTCTCCTAAAGCAAAATGCTCTGCAGGGCTTTTTTACCCTTTAGCTGAAAGCAAGGAGTGGGGATTGAGTTTGAGAGAACCTGTTTGAAAGAACCTGTCCCAGTGGCCCTGAACAAGTAGAGTTATGAAATGTTTCCCATTAACTGTGGGACACTGCAGAAAAATTAAGACAGAGTGCCTGTTTAACTACAGACATTTCAAAATTGTTGAGGAATATTGCTGAGCTCTCATAAAGTAAAATCATGTATTGTAAAATTATGTATGGAACTTGTTATATCCCTCTCCTACTGCTCATCAGTCACTCAAAATGTACAGAAGCACCTCTCCAGTTTATTTCCCCTTCCCTCTTCCTTTTTTGGTCCCTTTTTTCTTTCTGTCAATAATAAAAGCAGAGATGAAAATGGCAAGATCCTTCCCAGCCAGAACAAGCCCCTAGGAACATGCAGGCTTGGGCAGTTCTGCACCTGTGTGTTTCACAGATGCTCAGGACAGCCACAGGTAAAATGTGTTGCGACTGTGGTGACAGATTATTACCAACTGTTATCTTTATATTGAGCTTGGAGGCAACATTTACAGCAAAAGGAACTGAAAGCAGGGCATAGCTGCAAATTTGTGTCAGCTCCTGTAAATGAGACTGAGACTCCCCTTGCTCATCTCATAAACTCCTTTGAAGAACTAGAAAAGGATTACTTTCAGTCACGGTTGACAAGTGCTGGAACTCAGCTAAATGACCTAGATGAGCCTGTTAAGTGGTTTCCGATGGCTGTGCCCTCTGTTTTGATTCTGGAGCATGAAAGCAGTTCAGCTCTCCAGACACTGCTGCATCCTGACTGGACATTAATCACCTGCCCTCCCCTGCTTTAATTAAACAAAACCAAACTGTGTTGCAAGTACTGCAAGCCTGCATTGCCAGAGTGCTTCTGTGAGGGCAGCAAACTTGTCTAATGATCTGTACCATCTATTTGGAAGGAAGTGTAGAGGGTGTAGATCAGGGAAAAAGCTCTGTAAACTATTTTGTTAAGATGGTCTAAATGGGAAAAAAATTGCTTGGACTGTACAGGTTGACCCAGATGGAAATATATTTGTTTTCAAGGTTACAGCCCTTTTTTGCTTAGCAAAAACTTACGTAAATCACACTGTGTGTCAAAGAAGTCCCTTCAAAGGTGTTTGTGTCAGTTGTTTCTGACCTGAAGTTAGACAGCACTGTGTGAGTGGAGAGACTGACCACAGATTCATGCTGTGAAGTGACCAATGTATTGAACACTGAGGGAGAGAGTCATGGGCTTCAATCTTAATGCTTGCACTGCAGCTTGTGGTAACTTGGGGGATGCTTGTAGGCAATTAGCTAGCAGAAAGAAAACCCAGTACTAGTGTAATCTGTTTTGAATTGTTCCACAAATTCTCATTAGGACAATGTTTTTATCTGTCTGTCTGAACGAGACTTGTGAGACTATTCCTTGTGATCCACCCCCCTCAAACCAGACACTGATATTCTCTACACAAAAACTCTTCCACCAGGCAATTTTTTGCACTCCCAGCCCACTGCAATTTCTCCTCATGGGACCTGTCTAACACTGGATACTAAGGCATATTTGGAGCCTTGTAGCATCCTGCTAGAGAGCAGGATAGGAGTGAGGGGTTGGGGAAGAGCTGGGACTTCCCTTCTACAAATGAAGGATCCTCACTTCTCCCCTCTGGAATGGGTGAAAAGGGCTGAAGTCCTGGGGATGGGATCCCAGTGAAGGGCATTTGCCTAATAGGCAGTGTGGTTGGCTGGCAGGTATTCGGTGATATCGGACACTGATACAGAGAGTATCTTCATGGAGCCAATCCATCTGTCATCTGCTGTGGCTGCCAAACAAATAATCAATGAAGGTAAGGGGAGGAAGGGTAAAGGAACTATATAAGTAATAGAGACTTGAGTTCAACTTGTTTTGTCTTTGTAATCCAGAGATCCTAGGATAATAAAAAAGTGTTTATTAGAATATCCCACCTGAGGTAGAGGTGAAAAACACAAAGAAGTAACAATTTTCAGAAAGGTTTCGTGACTTCTTTTGGAATTGTGCCATGAATCTGTAGCAGAATTATGTACTGCAGTGCTGAATACAGTTTGAGTGCTGGTTGCTCACTGCAACAAACTGAATTTAGAATAGGATAGAAATAGAAATTAAATAGAATAGAATAGAATAGAATAGAAGTATTTCAGTTTAAGGAACATACAGTGATCATCTAAGTCCAATTACCTGACACTTCAGGGATGACCAAAAGTTATAGCATATTATTAAGGGCACTGTCTAACTCCTCTTAAACACTGAAGGGATGGGGCACTGAACACCTCTCTAGAAAGCCTGTTCCAGTGGTTGACCTCCCTCTCGGCAAAGAAATGCTTCCCAATGTCTGGTCTTAATCTCCCCAGTGCATCTTTGAACCATTCCCATACATCTGATCTCTGGATACCAGGGAGAAGAGCTCAGCAGCTCCCTCTCCACTTCTCCTCCTCAGGGAGGTTTAGAGAGCAGCTGCATTTTCCTGGGGCTAGGATAAGTGTGCCCTTAACTCCCAGCCTTTGGCCAGTGCAGGTCTCTTCCCATTACTAACCACCCTGAGGCAGTTACTAGATAAGCATGAACACGCACACATTGCAGACAGAACAATGTGATTTTTCTGGGGAAAAACAGGAAGCCACAAGGCTTGTCCCAGATACAGGTCACGTATTTGTATTGTTTTTACATGCTTTTAGTTACAATGTCAGTTTATTCCAGAACTGAAGACAAAGGACATCAGGGTAGATTCAGCGTGTCCCAGGATGTTAGAGTCTGCACAGCAGCTGATGGTGGAAGACCTGTACAACCGAGTTAAGGAAAAGATTGATGACACCAGCTTGTTTAACACACCATGTGTGATGGACTTGCAGAGGGCACTTGTGAAGGACAGGCTGGAGACCCCCAGGGATGCTGTGGATGAAGTCTGGCCTAATGTCTTCATAGCAGAAAAGTGAGTGTCAGCTTTTGTCATCAAGTTGTGTGAGATTCCCAGTGAAGGGTCAAATGAAACCATTGAAGGCATAACATGTATTACATGCATCTAATACCTTTCATCCCTAGAGAGCCCCCAAGTGTTTTTCAGACTCTGCTCATAGAAATCTCTATGCACTGAAAAGTAAATACTTCTGGAATAGAATCAGCAGCTTTCCTATGCTATTTTGATGCTTTGACAATTTAGGAGAGGAAAAGGCAAGTGAGCCCAAATTCCACTGTTCTAATTCAAATTTGGCTCTGAAATTGGAACTAAAGTCTTTGTTATGTAAAAGAGAGTTAAAAAAGAAATGCCATGGCAAATGCTGAGTGGAGATGGTTACGTCTTCTGTACCATGATGCAACTGTCTGAAGCACTTGTGTAAGTGACCAAACAGAATTAGAATGGGATATAGTGTAAAGCATCAATTATGGAGTGTTAAACATTGATAAATTAGTACACAGCCTGAACCCAGGATGGCAGTATGAGTTTCAAATAAAACGGGAGTAAAAATGGAGCATGTGGGTCTACAGGTGGATGCAGGTTTCTTGTTTTCTTTTTCCAGAGAGTATTGGAAAGAAATACATTTAGAACTCTCAAAGGACATTAAGGTCTAAGTGGAGCCACATGCTGGATGAGTAACATGGGCTGGGGGTTCTGTAGACCTTGTAGCAGACAGCTTCTTTCCTACCCAGCATAGGACTACTGATATCTGACATCATTTTTGTTCTTCTGCAGAAGCGTTGCAGTGAACAAAAGCCGCTTGAAGAGACTGGGGATCACTCATGTCTTGAACGCAGCTCATGGTACAGGTGTATACACAGGACCAGGTTTCTACAATGGCCTCAATATCCAATACCTGGGCATTGAAGTGGATGACTTTCCAGATATGGATATCTCCAAACACTTCCGCCCAGCTGCAGAGTTCCTTGACGAAGCACTGCTGACTTACAGGGGTAAGAGGAGAAGATTACAGTGGTTCCAGAATGCTTGGGAATTAACAGGTGGAAGCATTACAC
>VYZS01046255.1:0-12536 GCA_013400695.1 Neodrepanis coruscans
CACACACACAGACACACACACGGCTCATGAACTGGCCCTGCAAAGCACCCCCGGGCTCAGCCCCGCAGCCGCCCTGCCCTGCCCTGCCCGGGGCCCCGAGCCCGGCCCGGCCGCCCCCCTCCATCCCGGCCGCCCCCCTCCTCTCCATCCCGGCTGCCCTTCTGCATCCCGGCCCGGCCGCCCCCCTCCCTCTTCTCCATCCCGGCGCGGGCTCGCCCCGCACGCCGGGAGCATCAAAGTATTTACCAGTTCACGGCCGCTTTCCCGCAATCGCAGCTGAAGCTGTAATCCGCTGGATTCGCCTCCTCCAGCTCTCCCAGCAGCTGGGAGCGGGAGGGCTCCCAATAGTGCCCCGGACACTTCCCAATTATACCGATTTTTATATATTTTTCTCCTCTTTCCTGGGATCGGGGCGCAGGGAGGGGGGGCTGGAAATCCCCATCCGGAATCCAGCCTCATCCGTACCGAGGCACCTCCATGTAAATCCGACCATCAGGCAGGCAATGGAAATGATCAAACGCTACTTCTCTCCGTCTGCAGGCAGATAATCCCACTAATCCAATAGATCTCCCCCGATCCAAAATTGCCCTCCAGAAGAATCCCTTTCACTCGGTGTCCGGCGGGTGATCGCGGAGCTGCGACGGTGCCCCGAGGAGCGCGGGGAGGTGCGGAGAGGTGCGGGGGGTGTTAATCTTTTTTGGCTCCTGGATGCACGGCTCGCTCAAACCGACGAGATCCCTGCTTTTTCCCCTATTACACGTTTCCACTCCAAATTGCTGCTGGATGAAAAATGGTACAAAGATACCCCCAGCGGCGGCGCGGCGAACAGCGCGGGCAGCCCCGGCCCCGCACCGCCCCGCACCCGGCCCCGCACCGCCCCGGGCGGACCTGCCTCGGGGGGACCCTCCCGCAGCTCACGGCCGACAGCGGGCGGGGGGTGCCCCTCCGGTGGCTGCAGGAAGCACGAAACACACGCACCCCTGTGTACACGCAGATAGATGGGGATGCCAAGGCCAGACGAAGACGCTGTGCACACCTGCCTGCGGGTGGGCTGCTGCCTCCTACTAAATTATACATAAATTATGTAACTTTGACACATATCGTTTGTATATTTATATATAAATTATACTCAAGTATTTCACACGGGTGCAATTTAGTGAGAAAACATGATCTTTCTTAAGATTGTCAGTGTCTGCACACAAGATATACGTGACTCTTTTTGTTTTCCCTTGCTATTTCTTGAAATATTTTACTTATTTTTCGTTGCTTACTTTCTATTTTTTAATTGAGGAAAAAAGTATTCTCCAGCCCCAGCCCTCATACTTTCTAGGAGAAAATGAAAGTTGACAACACAGGGGATATGGAGAGAAAGGAAGGCCAGATCAGAAGGGAAAGGAGAATAGTCCTTTGAATGTTGAAAGGTCTATTCATTTTTTAAGAACAGCCACAATCACACACTAAAACATCCTGAGTTAAAGCCTCTTGTAAAGAGCCCATTAACATCTCCTGTTATTTTAGGAGAGACTTCCTTTCACATTGTGTTTAAAATCTGTATTTTGCTCTGTTAGCATCCACTTTGGTTTAAAATATTGACACTAATCATGCACAGCATACCCACTCCTATTTCCAAGAATACAACCCCAGGCAAGGTCTGGAGGTGCCCAATAATTTGATAAGCTTTTACACCCTCACCTGAGAGCACATCTCAGTGGAGCAAGGGTCAGTTCCAGCCCCACTGGGCTATTTATGTCTCTGAGTCCCACTGAGGATCTACATCTAAATGTCCATGGCAGGAGTGACAGGATACAGCAGCAGTTTATCCTGTGACATTCCCATGTACTGGAATAATCATGTCCTGAGCACATTCTTCACTTGGTAAGTATCAATAATTATTATAGTTCATGATTAATTATCGAAGTACAGCATCCTTCAGTACTCTGAAATTTAACTCCTTCTCTGCTGTTAAGTGTGCACAGCTTTCAGATACGGGAGGGAAAGGCAGAACATACTCTGTTGACAGAGCATGTTGTTATGTTAGTCTCAAGGAATGCTACACAGAAAAAAAAAGATTTCAAAACTAGAAAGAAAATGTGCATATGAATATCAGTCACTTGCAACCAACCACCGATCAACCAACAGCCTAAAAACTCTCACCAAAGAGGTAATACCAGGTGAGATATTCTGCCATTCCTCATCCACACAAAACCCTGGAGTAGCTTTATTTTAGGTTTGGTTTTTGCACTGAAAAGTAAGAAATAATGGTGATACAAAATAACTGCACCCTCATTGTGACTCAATAAGCCATTGGAATCCATGTGTGCAAAATTTTATTTTCACTCCTTCAAGGAGGATGTATGTATCTTCTCGAGGTTTCCTTATCCATCATTTGAACATCTCATTGGAGTGCTCTGAGTATCATTTAAGCATATTGTACCCTACTAATAATGGGGAAAAAATCTACCCGTTTCTCTCCTTATCATATGTTTTGTGAGTGGCGAGATCTGATCATTTCTGTCCAATTTGCTACAATCCCACCTTTGACCATCAAACCTCTACCTAGTCCTAACCCATCTTCACCTGTGCAGAAATGGTTGAAAGTTTTTTGAGCACACTGTTTTTCTTTAGCTCCCTCTCTCAGCAGAGATGTGTGATATCAGTTCATTGGTAGCATCACTTTTGCTCTGGTCCTGTCCCCACGGTTGGGATCCCTTTCCAGAACTTTTCCACTGTCTTTTACTCTGCTTCCCTCGTCCGTGCTTCAAACATTTCTCCTTGTTTCTCCCCTCCAGGAGCCTCGATAGCACAACAGTTCTCCTCTCATCCAAAATATTGCTGAGGAAAGAGGACTTGTAGGGGGCAACAAGATTTATCTTCGGCCCCAGAAAGCTGTGCAGGTTTAGGAAGGGATATGGAGCTGGGAAAACACAGTACAGGACTAATCTGTCTATACTGAGATGTGATAGTAATAGCTGAGCTTGGACATAAATGTGGTAATAACACTGCCTAAGGCCTGACACTACTGTATTAGCAGTGTACTTTCTGACACTGATTCACTCTACACCCAGTATCTCCTTGCTTTAAAGATCTAAGTGGCTTATACATCCAGTTATTTTTACGTACATATATATATATATATGGGATAGGAACTAGATAATCTTTAAGATCCCTTCCAACCCAGACTATTCCATGATTCTATGATATGTACACATATATGTCTACATACACATGCATAAAGAGTGTTTGGACTCACTTGAAACAAGGGGAGAAGAGCCTGGAATAGATTGGAACTTTGTTAAATATGTTTTAATACGCTGCATGTCAAGAAATTACACTTTCAATATAAACTAAAGAATGCAAAATTGGTTTAAAGGATGGCATTATTTAATATTTAGTTTGGCTGGGTCTTGATAGGGTTGTGTTTATCAAACCTGAATTTATTAAAATAATGGAAAGAAAGTTAAATTTCTGTGAACTGAAAAATCCATGGAAATTTCAAAGGCCATCATCCTGCAATATTCTAAAATTCAGCTCTGCCCCATTTTCTCTCTTCTAAGAACATGAAGCTCTTCATACAACCCTCATGAAAGCACCTAGCTTCTAAAAAGGGCAAAACATACAATCAAAAGCTGAAAAGAAGAAAGAAGCTCCCAACTAGCAATCCAAGCTAAAATGCATATTGAGGCATATAAAGTATGCACCTGAAGCATTAATGGTAGGAAAGGCTTTTGATGTGACCCAAGTTTCATGAGCTATTGAAATATGTAACTTAAGATAGTCATCTTTTTCTTTCAAGTATAAATTTTATCAGACTGTATTTCTCAAGAAAAAAAGATTAACCTTTCTAATAAGTAGAAAAGGTGTAACTGTTTACCTATCCAAGATTCTAAATATTCATTGATTTGTTTGTCTCAAGATAGATCATTAAATTGTTTCTTTCAAGAACTTTGTTAAATATTTTCTTTGATTTCATGGAATTTAAGATTACTCATCTTAGTGCATTTATATTCTTTAGATTGCCCTCGATTGCCAGATCTTTAATGAAATTATAATGCCTGTCTCGGAGCTGCTGTAGTTAGCTGTAACTGCTGAGTTATTGCCATTCATTTGGTTTAACCTTGCCAAGAAGAGCCACTTAAAGAGGTCATCTCTCTTCACAGCATAGCCATGAAACCTCTTCACAAAGATACAGAGCCCTGACAGTCCCTCAGTCACTTCAAACATAGATGCTGTTCGCTTTCTTTAGTATTGCACTTTTATACTAAAACAACCACATTTAAAAAAAAAAATAATGATTCTTTGCTTGTGTAGCCAAGAACTCACTCTGGAATGGTCCAATTTTCACATATCAAGAGTCAAGAAAACAAGCAGCGCATAGTCTAAGGGTTCCAACTTTAACTGTCTTCACTCTCTCCCATGGAAGTCCCCATGCCTGTACTCACATCCCAAACAGTCTCACCACCACCATCTGCTGCACTTCAGCAGTCAGGGTCACTGGTTTTCTTCCTCTCAGCTTATGATGGGAGTCGTACATTTTGTCATCTGGTAGGATTTGTATTCTGACATCATACAGGTTGTCCTCAGTGACATTCACTTTTTATCATTAGCACCTTGTACTGGAATATTTAATTGGCTATGTTGTATCTCTGTACTGTAGATTTATTTTGCATTTTCATTTAATTAACAGCCATGACCAATGGCCTGATGGATGGTAAAGCATTCTGTGAAGTAGAATCCTACTGGATTAAAAGCTTTGCTGGAAGGTTTCAAAGA
Organism: Neodrepanis coruscans; assembly: GCA_013400695.1. Classification (NCBI taxonomy): domain Eukaryota; kingdom Metazoa; phylum Chordata; class Aves; order Passeriformes; family Philepittidae; genus Neodrepanis; species Neodrepanis coruscans. The sequence goes on from VYZS01046255.1 coordinate 4,771, forward strand.
CCCTTTCAGCCTGAACTTCTCAAAGGCAATTTTCTATAATGTACCATGTTTCCAAAACACAATGCTCAAGCACATGGGAAAGGGAAACAAGTGAGACCCAAGGATGATGCAAACTCTGCTCCTACAAACTCAACCCTTTCCAAGTGTTGCCCTGTGTCGACTGGATGCTCAGACAAGCTCAGTCTGCCTGTGGTTATTCTGAGATTCAGGTTCTTTCGGGTGCTGTTAAAAGACTGATATTGATAAAAAAAAGCCATTGCCAGTGTTCTTACTGGAACTTAATCAGTAGATTACAACACATTACAACACTGTGCTTGCCAGGGAATTCTGAATTAATTATAAAATCCATTTCCTTGTTTATGTGGCTGGGAATACATTTAGTCCAGAGAAGTTTTATGAGTTTGTTCTTTCTCAAAATTTCAGTTATTATTTGAAGTCATAATCCAACAGTACCTTGGTTTGTGGTGATCAAATAGAGAAAACTTTCGGGCCATAGTTTGATTTTTAAATTATGAAAAGCATTTACAAAAAGAGTATTCTGTACATACTGTGTGAAAGCCAACCTATTTCTAGGTTTTTTTAATTAAATTAGTTCAAATCTAGAGTTGAGAGGAGTACATACTGTATACTACTGATGTACTAAAAGGGACATTCCCTGTGGGAACTGGTGCTCTGAGTCACTATTACATGCAGGTTATATTCTTTTAGACCCAGTAAGCAAATCACAGAGAACTACGGGCCAGCTTCATCTCTGATGTGATGAAATGGAAGTTAGAGAAACCTCATCAGAGGGTGTTGTTTCCTAATACCTAACCTCAGCAGAAAAAAAAATGAATATGTAGTCTGGATTGTTAGCATTTGCAAGTTAAAACAGTCAACTGTTTTCCACACACTTTTCCTGAGGAATACCTTTTCCTTTTTCACCAGTCAGTTTCCTTAAGCAAGGAAAGCTGGAACTTCTGTAAATTAAGACTTGCTGGAACCTTGACAGTCTCTCAGTACTGACAGAGCATTTTTGGTCCGTATTTAAATCAGTCAGTTGAAAAGATGATTGTGAAATACATCATGATTTTACTACCAGCTTCTCTTGGCGTCTGTTTCCCTCCAGTTACAATTGCTCTGATAACTTGGTGACCAATATAATTAGCCTGGCTGTCATTATGGCTACTGGCCAAAAGAGCCAAAGATGTTTCTTAAATTTTCTTCTCAGACACACCAAATAACACGATCCATTAATTAAAACTCAGACAGTCTCAGTTAATTCCTGACAACTGAAAAAGGTTCAATTTGAAAACACTCTAAAAAGCAGTAAATCTCTTCCAACCTGGCTTATGTGAGCTGCATTTGAAAGAGGCTGGAGTGGGCTGGGGTTTGGGTACTGGGCTGGGGCTTGGGGCAGAACCCTGGTCTGGCTTTTCCTGTGACTGGGTGAATATCTTGAGCAAACTATTTTGTCTTTCCTGTCTTTATCCATTTTTGATTTTTCTGTCTCCAGGGCAGGGACAATCTTCCCATAACGTGGAGAAGGACGAAGGCATCTAGGGATTCCCAGGCTAGGAAGGAGAGGGAGGTCAAGAGGCTGTGCTGAAGCAGCCCAGTCACTGCTGCCTCTGCCAGCCCCAGCTGTTTGGCACCGACCCACACAGTCACTTGCAGGTGCAGCAGTGGATTTGTGTTGCTACAGGGTATTAATAGATCTCTGAAAGAGATCAGGAACCCAAGAGACTTGTGTGGTACAAACTGGTTCTGTGGAACAGTCAATATAAGGTGTTTATGAAATTCTGCTATAATAAGCAATAGGAAATAATGAATCAACAGAAAAAACACTTTATAGAAGACAAGTTCCTGCATCTTGCAGGCATTAATCAGCCTCAATAGTGATGGGAAAACCAGGAGATAGTATCAACATGAAAATACCATTGTACAAACACGAACACATTAGCTTGCTTATCTTAGTAAGTCTTAAAGCTTGTCATGTCTGGAAATCTGATTCACTTCACAAAGACAAACGACACAAAATTGATAGGTACAGACAAGAACATACAGGCAAAGCAGAGAGTACAGGAATTGCCAGGAATTTCCAAAGCAGAGACACCTGACGAGCTCCTTAGATGAGGGGCCCAGAGAAACATCATTTCTCTGGCAAGTAGAGGGGCATTATTCCTTCTGAAAATACAATAACTTTTAAGAAAGAAAACTGAAGGCAAATCAAATCAATTGTTATTCATGAAAATCTCACCGTAGAATAACCAAGCTGTTATTTATAGCCCAATAATAATATTCCCTTAAAACCTACTTGTTCTAATGATTTAATAGCAGGATAGCAAGAACAAAATTCTTCATTCCAGCTGTGTAATGCATGCATGTTAGGTTATGTGCCTTTGTGTCTCTGACTGCACATAGACATGTGATAGTACCAGATCTACAGTAGCTCCATGGCAAAGCACTCTGGAAAACTGGAGACACAAACAGCACCTCTGCTCTTTGCAAAATATCTGCGGATACCTCTGTCTGCTATGACAGGAACAATATAACCTCAGAAATCCTCAGCTGGAATCTGTGTAGGCAGACAAGGAGAAAAACTAAAATGAGGGGGGAAAATGGTAATAGAGAAGCTGCAGCATCCTAGAAGCCTATTATTTAATTGATGCCATAACCCAGGAGAATATACAATCTTAGATACATTATGGTCATGTCACAGTGTGCACTCTACACAGACTTTGAGATTGCAGTTGTTTTTTATACAAGATCAGCTAGAATCATCTGAAAGTTAAATCTATAGAAATACCTTGTAATACCTATCTGTGGCTAAATCCCACAACCAGAAAGACAAGACTTTGAATTTTAATTTTCAAATTTCTAGAAGGTCTTGGTTGCAGAATACTATTTTTTCTGGCATTTGCAGAACTTAATGAACGTCTCTAGCATTCACCATAAGCACAATAGAGCTTAATCTCCTTCTGTGTGGCAGACTTTGGCATTCCCTTGCCATAGAAATGGAGCACAGTGGTTCTCAACAAATAGTTTCTTAGGCAAGATGAAAAAGTAATTAGTTTTCTATTTCTCAGACCTTTCACTTTCTTTTCTATTCCAGACAAAATAGACACCCGGATTTCCTATTTCTTCTAATAATGATGCTATAATTTTTTTGCTGGCAAATGTTATTATTCCAGGATGTGAAATTTATTCCTATAGCTGAGGGAAAAAATCATCCATCCTCCTCTGAGGTCTGAGCATCAGCCAGTAGAGGGTGCAGGCAGTGTGGCTGCAACCCCCACATGCCTGAGCTGGCCACTGCTGCTGCTTCAGGTAGTTTCTAAGGCGGTCAAACTTAATAAAGCACCTAACATTATGTTTTGGGTCAGTTCGATACTAAATAATGTGCACAGGTTGCAAGGCATCTGATTTTCTCAGCTTCTTGTTTTCTTTGTTCACAACTGTTCTCAGTGTTCATAGTGATCCTGGGCTTGTGTTGTACATGTGAAATTCAGAGACTGCAAGAAAGGCTTGAAAGCTCACATGACAGGCGTGTCTGTATGACATTTTCATTATCACAAGATTAAAAAAGGTGCATTTCCTACCAATAAAAAAGCTTATTTCTATTATATATTCAGGCCTTTATCCGGGTTTCAATCAAAGAAAGTTTCACTGAAATAAACCAGAAGTATTTCTCTGACACTGGGAATGTTAGCTTTGAAAGGTGATGTCAGTGAGAGAGGACCTAAGAGGAATTTGTTTGCAAAGGGAATGTTGCATCAGCCCTTGTTAAAGGGGGAATTATCTTCAGGCAGTATTTGTCTCCTTTCATTACATGTGGGATGGGCACTGCTGCTGAGCAGTTACGGCTCCACAGCTCTTCCTAGGCTGCTATTTTGTACATATTTTTCAGTGAGTCTGGCACAGATGTGAATCAGACAATATCTGTAGGAGCATGTGAATATACCTGCTACAGTCCAGTGTTTCACATCTGCAATTCTCTGCCCAACTGTCTTGGAGTCTGGTACAGCCAAAATGAAACACTGGGATTTAGTGGGGTCTAGGCTGTGGGAAAATAAGCCCATTGTTTCAATCAACCTAAAACTCTCTTCGTGTCAGTTCAGCACCAACAGAATAAATGAAAACACAAAGTTGAGCTTGGCAATGCGGGATCGCGAGGGTGAGCAACGATCAAAGAGTGATCACAGTGTAATAATCACAAGATACCGAGCATGAAAGGGTTTGTGACAGGTGAAAATGAACACATTTGCACCAGATGGAGCTAAAATTTGAGTCTAAAATGAGATACTTTTCTTTCTGAGCAAGTATTTGTTGATCTAAAGACCAAAACAATAGTTCTTGTTTCTTTAGCATTTGCTAAATAACTGACAACCTCTTTCAGCATTGTCTTGGCTTTCATTGTAGCTTCCATTTCAAAGATTAAACAAAATAAAGCACCTTGCATTAGCACACCCATCTCTCAGAGTGGTTTGGTAAAAAATGATGGTAAATTTTACAGGTCAGTACTCTCTGTCTCGTATGAGTAAAATCAGCATTGTCCACTCCTTTCCTACAGAGCCTATCCACAGAGGAAACAACTAGCAATATCTCAAATGAAATGTCTCAAATCTCAGTACAGTCCCTGCAGCCATCTAGTTCATCAAAGTAAGAAACAAGCTGAAGAGAGCTCATGTTCAATGATGCTCTGAGGGAAAATGACTGTCTGGCATCAGCACTGGAAGTAGGATGTAGCTGAATGATGATTTAGGATTGGTTTTTTTGAAAATACTGAGTAAATTGAGTAATTTGAACCAATCATGGAATATATCGTGCAACACAACACTCTTCTCCCCTACAGTCTCCCTTCTGGGAAATCTGGAGTGGTGGGGAGTATATTTATCAAGAAAATAATGACCCCAAACAGAGTCCTTGAAGCCTAAGGTGTTTTTTCTATAAGAGGACTCAAGGGAACTAATTAGGAGGAAATAGCTCCTCGATGTCCTGAGTGAACTCCCACCGAGAAAATAAACAATTTACTGACTCATGCAACTCCAGACATCCAAAGATAGTCATTGTTATGACGTTTCTGCAAATATGGAACATAGAATGGCAGGCAGAGGCAGTGTTTAATAATGGAAAAAAGGGCATATATTCAAGGATAACCACTTGTCAACATTATTCAAATTTTTAACTTTGAATTTGGAATTAGGATATAACAAAGAGCTGTATAGTACTGTGTATTATTCATAAATTAAGCTAAAATATGAGGTTGCTTTCTACCTATTTTTATAGCTTTTAACCAATTTGCTTGCTTTGCTATGTTCTGTTCATTCTTTGGAAAACAGAAATNAGGCAGAGGCAGTGTTTAATAATGGAAAAAAGGGCATATATTCAAGGATAACCACTTGTCAACATTATTCAAATTTTTAACTTTGAATTTGGAATTAGGATATAACAAAGAGCTGTATAGTACTGTGTATTATTCATAAATTAAGCTAAAATATGAGGTTGCTTTCTACCTATTTTTATAGCTTTTAACCAATTTGCTTGCTTTGCTATGTTCTGTTCATTCTTTGGAAAACAGAATAGCTGTGAGACAACAAATGTTCTAGCACCATCTTTGAAAACACTCAGTTTTGCAAATATTGAATTTTATGGACCTTCTTCCCAGGACAGAAGGCCAACTATTTTGATCAAGAAAGGAATAAGTCTCAAGAACGGAAAACAGCCAACAGTGCATGTATTCAAAAGGTACAGACACCCAGTAGTAACACAGAGTATCAGAGGAAGGTCTGACAAGAACTAAGGGCAGCACATTAATATTTAGACTGAGCATCAGCAGAAATGTCCTGTCAGTGTGATGTGTGGAATTATCCTAAGGGAAGTAACTAAAGCTTGCTGCTGACACCCATCGCTTTTCAACATTTCAAGTTGGCAGCTCTGTTTCTATACCAAACATTCACATCAGCCCTTTCATTTTATGATAAACAAAAGAAAAATTTATATAATTTATATCATCAGCAATGGACCTATATGAAATAGTTTTGTGCTGTGAGAAGCTGAAATGGAGAGCTTGATCTGGGTAATCAGCATTTCGTAGAGAAATATGTTAAATTCCAGCTGTTCAATTCCTCTCCATTCCATTCACATAGTCTTTTTATCTTTTTCTTCTGCTCATGTCCCAACATATCCTCTCTACTTATTTCCTTAGTAATTAGGCTGCCAGAAGTTGTGGACAGGACCCATTCTACAGTTTGCATTTTACACTTTCTGGAGCTTGTGAAAGAAGCATCCAAAGAGTTTCATACTGGGCATCTCTACGCCAGAAACTTTTCAAATGTTCTTCTGACTTTTATAAAACTGTGGCTAAAATCTGACATGAACAACTTTTTCATGGAATCTTATCAGATCCCTGTGATCTGCTCAGTTATGGATCACAATTTAAAGCCCAGAATACTACTTCTACATTTAGTACTTCAGGCATTTATTTTAAAAAACACGGTGTAACTCAAATGCACATAAATATGGATTTGCTCATTAGCAATGTTCCTGCTGTAACTATTGCTAGAGCACCTTAGGGAATAAAATACTGAATTCTAAGCATTTGGGAGGGTCAGATTCACAGTTGTGTTTTCAGAACTTTCTGAAAACAAAACAGTCATTTGATATGTAGTAGTCAATTCACAAAATAAATCCTATGAATACAAAAAGAAAATCTAATACTCTGAAATCAAAAAACTGCCAGTGGACTAAAGAGCAAGGTTTTGCATTCCCTTTTTCCTCACAGTTTACCCTAAAGCTGCAACTATCACATGCAAAGCAAGAAGTGGTGGTTACCTCTGTCTTAGTTGTGGTTTGACTGTGCTTCCACAAGGTGGAATAGAAGCTTGTGATAATTAGTGGTTAAACATCATTGTGGCTAAAAGTTGTGACATTAGTTTGGATAGTATCAATANATCCAAACCAGTAATCATTTATCTTTAAGTATAATTTAATGTCTACATAATATACACAGAAGTAATAATTCAAGACAGCACAAAATGTGAATTTGACAGGCTTCCAAAAGACACCAAAGTATATTAACATTTTTGTATATACAGGCATAAATTCACAGGTGGCTCTCACACTAGAAGACTTGAAAATTCTTTGCACTAATTTCTTCTATATAGAGTACTCTTTTGTTCAGTATTTTAGTTACACATTCTTCATGCATTATTTCCTGCAATGTTTACAGGATTGTGTTTTTCAGACACCCTGTTACTATTAACCCAAACAACACTGTTAGCACTTGGAGCACCAAGAAAATTGTGATTTGCAGGAGTCTTCCACTGAACAGATTGTAAAAGTCTACAGAAACTCTCCATAAAATATGAGTGACATAACTATGCCCCAGAGAGCAATGGTTAAATAATAACATACATACATAATGTCATTGTTATATTGATTTATACAGATATGCTACTACCTACACTTTATGTGAAAGAGAAAAGACAGCTGTTAATGAAAGGAAAAACTAGTCACATAACTTTCACAATCAAGAAAAAAATTTAAATCAATGTTATACATCATAATTCTCCATCTCACACCAGTGTTCTGAAACATCCCCTAAGCAAGCATTTTATAAATAAAAGAGCAAACCAGCTCCTAGATCACGTCTTACTATTTACAGCAGATTTGATTTGACTTGGCCAGAAAAAAAGATTTCTCTAAACAAAACCCTCTAAATAAAACATCTTCTCCCCCAAACTCATCAGATCACTATTAGTTCTCTGAGGAACTGCGTACCTTTT
>VYZS01046256.1:0-19932 GCA_013400695.1 Neodrepanis coruscans
AAAAAGCCCACAAAAAAACCCCAGGAAAAAAAACCACAAAAAGAACAACAAAAGAAAATTTCACCAAAAAAAAAGAGGAAAAAAGAAAAAGACAACCACAGAAACCCAAAATAAACTTTACTGTCCTCTTATCCAAGGGAACCATTCATCTCCTTTCCCCTTCCCATCTCCTGTCACAGACAACATACATTTTCTTCTGTCTGTGTAATCACAATGAATGGGTACACAATTCCAGTGTGCCTCTGCCACTGTTGCACAAAACAGTTGACTGAGCAAACCCAAAAGGAGCACGAAGGGGGTTCCTTTTAGCTTAACAAACAAGTGCTCTCCTTACAAGGTGGGATAGGACAGTTAAAAAAATGTAAAGAAATGTATAACAAACTGTTGCTCCAATACCCGTTTGAAGAAGTCCAGTCCTTTCTCACTGGTCAGTTGAACAGGAGCAGCCTTTTTAGATATGCTACGTAAAACCAGTTACGCTCAGCAAGTTGAGTAGTTGGGAAGCCTTCATATTGGAGGTGAAGGATTGACATTCATTGTGAATCACATTTTGAGTTCTCCTGCTGTCACATAACCAGCAGCTTTCCATATAGAATGGGAGCCAAGAAATTCCAAAATCCAACTCTTTTTGTCTCAACAAAATTACACAAGAAGTCTTTGAACATCTACAATACAAAGTATCTCTTTGGTTTTAATTCCATTGTTTTTCTACATGTTGTTGAAAGTTACTCTAGTTTATTAAGGATGCACAAGAATGTGTTAGCACAGATAAAGAAATTATTTTTTTTTAAATATATAGGACAACAGTTTTCATATATGTGCAATAAAAACAGTAAAGATATACTAGGATATGAGTAGTCAAGAGAAAAACTTGTAATGTGATTGCTGACTTCATTGTTTGAGGTGGTGTTTAATTTGCTTACTTTTATTTTTGTGAGAACATTTCACATGCTGAGTGTATGAGAATTTGCTTTTTAAAAAGGCTTTTTAGAGTTTACAGTAGAATCAATGGAAGGAAAAGTTAATAAGGGCTGTTTTTAAAAACTTTACATTCCTTCCTACTCTCTAACTACACTTGGGAAGTGCACTTTAGAGATGTTTGCTGTGTAGCTGGGAAACGAAGGAAAACTATAGAAAATGTTCTCTTAGGAAATAAAATATAGTTACCTACTTTCTAGCTACGAAATACCCCTTGATAAATATTAATGTTGTAAGAACATTTAATCACTGGTGCATAACGAGTTTTTGTATACACTTTATGGTCTGTTAAATTCTGGAGAAAAACAAAAAGAACAAAACCATGCTACTTAAGCAGTTCAAGATGCACATGTTAAGCTGCGAAAGCTCAAATATTTTGCAAGAGTATTTGTTTTGATAGTGTTTTGCTACAACTCGGACTGAGGAGCCTAAAATGATCTGTGCAAATATGACAACAACAAAAAGCACCAGCTAATGCAAAATTCTTCAGCACTGTTTTGTTTCTATAATTCTTCCCTTCCCTTCCTTGCACATATATTTTGTTCAATAAAACATGGTGCTTTTTATTTATTTTCTTTTCTGTTAAAGGCACATGTATTAATTATAATGAATTGATGCAAAATTGGGGGAAAATGTAGAAATGCAAAAGAAAAAGCCTTAACTAATGGTTGAATGTAGACTTTTGAAAGGACAGATGTTACTGAAATGTGATGGAGCAATAACTGGGCAGTGGTCTGGTACTGTACAACAGCTGATGAGTCACACTATTGAGAAAGCTCTTACTGGGTGAGCTCTTGTTCAACTGACCTCTTAATTCTAGTAAGTGTACATGGTCAGTAAACAGTTTGTTATAACCTTTATCTACCTCTGCTGTGCAAAGGCCATCCAACATCCCTTTCTGTGATGTTCCTCATGGTTTTTTTGTTCACACCATTACTCACTGTCATCTATTTTTACACTGTACCAATACAGTAGCAAGTCTGGCTCATCCCAATTGAATTGGCACATGAAGACAAGTTATTATTTCTCTTTTGCCTCATGGTGAGTTAATGTAGAGATCTATCTTTAAGATATTTTATTTCTTTTCTCCTGCTCTTCTGCATCTTTCATCTCTTATTTTTCTATAAAATGGTTTTCAAGTGGTGTCAGTGAAAAATATGACTCCTCCACTGCTTGGCTGCGCTCAGTCATGTGTCATACAATATGAGAGAGACAGGAGAAAAAACAGTGACAACATCTTCACATGCATAAAGTAGCTTAATTAAACTTGGGGAAAATGAAGCAGAAAACAATTACAGACTTTCAATTATTACTCAAGTACAAAATGTAATAAATTCGTCCCCCTTTCTCCACCTGGAGTTAGTGCCTGCAGTTCAATGGTCTGTGAATTTTCTCTGTCATCTTTTTGAGGTCTATTTCTTTAATTTCTGAAACAATGAGTCAAGTTGCAGAGCTGACTACTGCTGGAGTGTCTGTTGCCATTTTCACTCTAGCAGTGTGGTAAGCAGCTTCTCTTGGTGGCACCTGAGACATCAGGAGCAGACGAAGACTATTCTGTGGAGTTAAGCAACATGTAATCATGTATGATGCAAAATTCCATTCCATCCATTCTTCATTCGTAATAGTTTTCCTGGCACAAACTTAAGCATGCTTGATATTGTGCACATATTACTTTTTTCCAGAATAAATTTGCATCTTGCCACTGCTATAACTGCCATCTTGTTCCATTTCTCCTTGTACTGTATGCCGAATACATACATGAAAAAGAGCTGGCTTATTAAAGAAGTAATACTAAAATACTTCTGCCAATGACTGATGAGAAGAAAAAGAAAAAACGGAATAATATTTATTTTATGAACATATGGAAGAAAGAAATTTCCCATGTCTTTTATCATCTTATTTTCTGCAATAGGGAGAATCTAGATTTTGTGCAATATGTTAATACTGCTAAGCCAAATGTCATCTAACATAATCAGAGCTATATGTTATTCCTTATTGCATTTGCATTCAGTAATACAGTATATTGATGCTTTTCTTCCATTAAAGAGACAGTATCTTTTTCCTTTTTTTTTTTTTTTTTAATATAGCAGGAAAAGGCTGTCCTTCTGCACACTATAATTTAAATACAAAGACCAACAAATTTCTAGAATGAAGTTTTAGTTCTATATACTATAAAACCAAGTCATCAGCTGCCAAAGAATCTGTGGAACAATAGTTACAAACCAAACAAAGAAATTTCTTCTTGAGGTTTAAAAATACTCTTATTCTACTTGATTAAAGAGGAAAGAATTACAGCTGTATTTCAAACAGCAGAGATGGCAGGTTTTATCTGATACATGTTGTGGCTCTCAGCTTATATAGTTATATCTTCTATTAAAAAGTGAGGGACAAGGACATTGTCTTCTTCTCTCTCTGTATTTGTTACGATAATGAATGTCCTTTTTATAAGAGTTGCCTCTCTGCACAGAAGATACCTGCATATCATGAAAGCTGAAGACAGCTTATGTACATGCACATAAATTTACACAGTGAAATCTGTCATAAGTGACTATCCAAAGCACAAGCAAAACTCATTTGCGCAGTAGAGCTAACTTTAAGAAAAGTGAAACAAATTTGTTTTAGGAAATTTCAAGATACATATGAAGAATCACCTAAAGAAGGGGTCTGTGAAGGTGCCTGGTCCTTACTGCAGCTTTCACTGTATATCCCATCAGTGCCACAGCCCCATGATAAGGCCTGCACAGTCAGGCTTCAAGCTGGGCACAGTCATGCTGATTTCAGTGGGCCTTGGTACAGGTAAAGACATACACCTACAAAAAATCATGGTAGCACATAGGTCTCAATTTTTTTGTCCCATAATCTCTACTCAGGAATTGCTCATATTGCATAAATAGAGTATCACTGGGTTCAGCCCTAGCCAACTGAGTCTTAACAAGAGACTGGCAAAATTATATTAATGGTGAATGGTTCTAGCTTTCTATTATTGTCTACTCATACTATTTTAGTGAAGGAGTGGTTTCAAAATTTAACTAGGAGCACAGAGGACTAAATACCAGAAACTTTGTTATTGTGGAGATGAAATTAAGTAGCCTTTCTGGGGTAAAAAGAGGTTTTGTCATCTGTCAACAGATGTTGTCCTGACTGTCAACAGTCAGGAAAAGAGCAGTATTTTAGAAAAGCTTGGGAAAAGAATATGTCCAGTTCTGAATATGATAGCTCTTATTAAAGCTAGATTTTCTGATGGGAATTAGGACTGGAGTCCACACCATCTCAGCTGAGGGATTTAATTTACAAACATCTTCTCCAACAACTGTGACCAATTAAGTTTACTGAACACTTCTAGGTGTCCATATTTTTCAGCATTTTTGAATATTAACAAGTTTCATCTCTCCCTGAAGGGAGAAGAGAGAGAGATTTACTGTGAGTGATTCTGGGGGAAAAAAAAAAAAAAAATTAACAAATGGCTTGCTTTTTGCCCAATGCAAAAACACTTCTAAAATATGAAAANCAGTTTGGAAAATCTATCTGAGAAACAAGTTGTAATTCTTCAAAATACAACAGAGATGCAAAAAAAAAAACAAAACCACAAAACCAAAAAACCAAAAAGCATATGTAGGTGTAGTTCTATATAGAAATAGTCCTATTTTAAAACAGAGAAACATAAATATATGTTGTCTACAATTATTACGATACAGCATACTGTAGAGAAAAATGCCAAAGGATAAAATAAATAGGGCAAAATTACTGTACTTATATTCCTTACTATCAAGTGTGAATTTCCAGGTAGAATTTCAGCAGTAGAAATAGATTTTATTACAAAAAATTAAGCAATCTGGGGGAAAGGAGCATATTTGGTTATTTTTTTCCACTGTACTAACTCCTATAAGCTTAGTTATTATTCTTCTGAACTTTTCCTTGAAATTGTTGGCTTATGCAGGAAGATCTCAGCACAGACCTCATCCCAACAGTTCCAGCAGGTATCAATGGTACAGGAGGTCTTACTCATGGATCCTAAGGGAAAACCTTTGTTCAAAGTGCTGGCTCTACTTCAGCACCTCAGTCCAATCTCTAGGCACTCTCATTCTCTCACTGTGTTCATCTCTTGGATATACATGGAGTGACTCAGATTCCTCTTCAGAGGGGCATGTGCTTGCCCTGTTTACACCTTCAGTCTCAGTCGGGCCCCATTACACAGGTCAGAGGAAACATTAGCATGCTTTAAATGCAATACATGCACTGGACACCCCAAAGAGCTGAAATAGGAACCAGCCCTCTGAGTAAGGGTGAAGACTTTGCCACTGTGTATGTCTGTAAACCCACTCTCACACTGAGAACTATCTCAGCAGAGAAGGGGCAAGAGGTTTATAAATGAGTCTTTGTGAAATCTCTCTGCAGTCATTCAGACATTACTCCTCCCAGCTGCCCTCCTGTATGATTTTGCCGGGATTTATTGTCCAGGGTAGGATAAGCAAAAAAGATGTTGTGTCCCACTACAGTAGAAAAAAAAGGGCAGCTGAATGAAGACTAGACCGCAGCTGGGCTATCTGTAACACAGACATACAAGCCTTTCCATCGAGTCTTTAGTAGTGGAGGAAGTTGAAGAAAGAAGAAGGGTGCTTTCTGTCAAAGGGATAAATCAGACAGCAGAGGGATATTTATTCATAGACCACTACAAGATTTATTTGGATATATCCTTAGTCAGGACAACACTGAGCATTGCAGCGCCAAAATTTTGTGTTTTATGGGTGGTGAATATACACCTCTGAATTAAGCAGGACAAAACATGTTACACAATAGGAGTTGGTGATACAAACCAGGAATCTACTGAGGAAAGTACCAACTAAGGCAGTGTTCAGTCTCATTTTAGTCCTGCTCTCTTGGAGTCATTCTCTGAGCATCCGGTATGTTCCTCTGTCTATCAGGGATTCACATTTCTGAAGTTTCTTTACTAGAGTTAGGCTCCTCCACAAGCTTTCTTACATGAAATGCAGATGTAGGATGAAGTGGTAACATGGTATCAGCATGTATCATGTATCAGCATGGTATCATGTAATGCAGTGACTGAGTTTCCTGTGACTCTCTAATTAGCGAGTAACTTTTATTGAATGTGAAAAAAAAGAACTATTTTTATTAGGTTTTTATGATGTTGCTCCAGTGGACACAAATAAATTAATAATTGATCTAGTAAAAATATACAAGGTCTGATTATTACACACATATAAGAGATATATGCTCTTTTTCTCCTCTGAGGAGAAAGCAGTCAAGCAACTGGTAGCATTACCTAATCTTGACAGCCTTTATTATAATTTCCACAGGGAATACTGGATTTCAATCAAGTGTGTTCAGTTCTAGTTATTTCATTTGATGATGAGAGCACCTAGCGCTTTACAAGACCAAGTTTCTATGTGGTACTAATACTTAACTATCATCAGCTATTACTCAGTTTTCAAGAAAAATTCTGAAAAGGAAGCAGAGCAGCTACATAGGTTGAAAGATATCAGGCTTCTGACCAATGAGAAAAATAGTCACTAGTTTTTTTTGGGTTTGGAGAAGACAAGTAAAAACAAAGGCAGAAGAAAAAGAATTGTCTGCATTTCTCCCATTTCTTCCCTCTCTCCACCTATCACCAGTCCACACTGGGACATGTTTTTGCTTTAGTAGCCTTCTGAAAATTAAATGAATTTGATAAGAGGTAAAGTTCTGCTACTTCATATTTTCTACACATGCAGAATAAAATCAGAACAAAACAAAGTAATTAAAAAAACAACTAATGAAGCAAAAATGTTTACTTTTTCATCCACAGAAAGATGTTCTCGCGTCATTTCCTACTTACCATTAGTCCACAGGTCCACTGAATTCAATGAGACTTATGCTTTTCATTTAGATGGAACTAAAATTAATGCCATGGATCAAAACCTTCCAGTTTCAGAGAAAATCCTTCCACTCACTTCAGGGAGGATTTGGAAAGCCCAAGGTCCCTTTGAGCACAGATAAACTCATGTGAATAAGATAAATAAACATGTGATGAGCTGAAAGATTGAAATGTTCCTAAGGTTTGTCCAAGAGTTTGGTCAAATAATTAGCTGCAGCTCTATGCAAAAGTCATGTTAAGCCAAAGCTTTGAGCTTTGATTTGATAGACCTTTCTTTTTCTGAACTCTAACAAGTTTCATTCAGGGTTTGAATATGCAAAAACTTACACAGGATTATAAATAAAAGATTAAAGACTGAAAAAAATTAATAATATTTTCACTCCTGCAAGTGGAAATTAGATTAAAAATTATGATAATTGCATTTTTTTATTATTAACCCTTAATGACAATTTATTTGTGTAGTTCTTCAGAAGCTGCTTGGTCTTATTTGTTTGTTTTCCTTTGTTTGTTCAAAACCAGATTTTTTTTTGCCTTTTAAAGATTCAGATTGAACTATGCAGCTACAAATTACATGCTTATGTAAACAGATTTGCAATTAAAATTATTCTACTCTTCTGTTATTCCCAAATTGTATGACCAAAAGCTCATGTCAAAAAAAGATTTATTTAACTGTGTTTAATCTTGTTTCCTTTTTCTTTTCCTCTGTTATTTGCTTTATTTTTCCTTTCTTCATAGCTAAGGACTGGATTTTATTTGAAATGGGATAAACTGGCATCAGTGTTTTTTAACAATATGGAATGTCCTATGATTCTTAGTATTGAAAAGAGGGCTACATGGTCCTGTCAGGAAAAAAAAAAAAAGTTGTAAATTGTAATAATATATTAAATATTGTATTATTATAGCAATTTTAGTTAAGCAACTAATACTATCTTTAATTTTTTACAAAGAACTTTGATGAAATAATTTATTACAATGACTCACAGAAAAACTTGTTTTCAAAATGACAGGAGAAACTGTTGAAGATTGTGAAAAAATACTAAAAATAATGCTCTACTAAGAATAAATTTAAAGATGCAAACAGTGAGTCTGACTTTTTGGGTCAGGGATTTGTGAATGAAATTAAATCCAATGTGTTGGGGGGGATAATGATTTAAAATAATGTTTAAATTTAAACAACTTTCTTCTTGAAAGAAAAAGAAAATGGAAAAAATGAAAAGCCAAGCCACTTGTGCTCTAGCCTGGACTGCAGTTATCTATTTCAAAAAATGCTATTGATAAAAATATAAAGACTGAGATATTTTCCTCATATTCAACTGATTTTCCAGACTGTGCTGTATAACACAACCTCAGTACTTTATATCTGTTCAACTCAGATCTCTTACAAATGGAAAAAATATAGAAGAAAAGAAAAATACTTGATTTTTAGAACATGCGTATGTTAAATTTCGATGGCACAACATTTACAAAAATACATGTTCATTTATTCCTTATGTGATATTTATAATATATTTTTATAATGAGAATCTGAATTTATAAGTGATATTAGATACTCGTTCATCCAGTCACATAAGGATTGGTTCTTCTTAAAAGGGATGACAACAAAACAACAGTTCAAAGAGGTAAGTACAGAGATGTTTACAAGTCAGATTTCAAATCTTTTAGGAACTATTTTGGGTGACAGTAAATGATAGCAGTGTCTGTGGAAATCTATGGTGACCCTCCTGATAATGTGAATCAAAATGCAGAGAAGCTAGCATAAGGTACTGCAGCAAGTAACAGGTGAAAATAGTCATTTGTAACAATCTGAGCTGTAAATACAGGGAGAAAATAAATCCCAAGTCTCACAGTTTCCTCACAGATGTGTAACCTGAGATCATCTTCACAGTCAGCCACCTATTTGACCTACCCACCTGCTCATACAGGTAGGTACATGCAACGGGTGAATGAAGCCCACCACAACTGCTCTATTTCAACATATAGATTAATTACAAACTCGTTTTGCATGTCATAATGTCTGCGTTGAAGCCAGATTTTCCTTGACATGAGTAGCTGTGAATGAGACCAATTTCACTGACTCAGTAGATTAAAATCTGATGACCAGCAATGCTGTTTTTTCCTTAGACCACTGGCTTCTTAGGAGATGTGAGGACTCCACTTTCTTCCAAACCTATGGTCAAGGTCTCCCCCCATGCAATGAGATCAGGGTTTCATTTTGTCTATGCAATGTCATCAAGCACAAAGTGAATGACAGTTAAGTGTGATTCCTCCTCTAAGAAAACCATTCAGATCACAGAATGAAATATTTTTTTTCTGGCTGGACATTTTCATATGGGAATGAGAAAAGGGAAACAGAACATGTGTAAAGGAAAGCAAAACTCGCTAAAGATTTGATATATATTTAATGTTATTTAAAGGACCCTATCGTTTGAGTTTTTTTTAATTTATAACGTATTTTCCATCTTTTTTAGTTTAAGATTGGATTGTTCTGTTTTTCTTAATAAAACTTCACAAGATTATAACAGTCTATACTCTAGACTGAAAGTGATGGACTACATTCTTCAAAATTAAATACTTTCACCAGACCAAGCAGGCAAAGAATTTTTTTTTCAAGCATGTAATCAATTCTACTCACTTAGCTTATCCAGTCATCGTCCACGCCTACTTTATTACTACAGCCTCCTGTTTAATATTCCATAGACTGCTTAGAATTAGAATAGACCTTAAAAGATTGTCTAGACTGAACTCCTCTGACATGGGCCAAGTTTCACTAGACCAAGTTGCTCAGAGCTCCATTCTACCTGGACTTGAGTACTTCCAGGGACAGGGTATCCACAACTTCAAGCAACCTGTTTCAGTGTTTTGTTAAAAAAAAAAATAAATCTTTCTTGTGTTCAATCTATGCCTATCCTTCTTCCGTTTAAAACCATTTCCCTTGTGGTGTCACTGCTGGCCTATGAGAGACCAGATTCATCTCTCACTGAATTTATGTGGGTCAGAGCCATCTCACTGTGAGTGTGTGTATGGGGAAAGAACCAGACCTAGGTCTACAGGCCTGGTCAGGGCTGCCCGCAGAGAGCACATGGCAGAGCTGGAAGGCACATGGTCTGCAGCCAACATGGCTGAGCCCACGGAGCGCAGTGGCCAGGTAGACATGTGGCTGGCTGGCAATCAAGGAAGACCTGCCTCCAAGAAACCCACCCACACCACACCCCCTGGAACTTCTGATTGTCTGCAGCACCCATCACTTGGTCTGGGAGGCCACTGAGTAGCCAGTGAGCCAGATGTCCCACATGAGGGGGGGTGGTGGCCATGGAAGCCAAACCATATAAACAGACACACAGGGCTTCCATTTTAGTTCAGCCTTCTGTCCTGACACCTGGCAATGTGTGGCTCTCAGTAATAACTATTTTTCTCTCCACTTTTCCTTCTTTCTTCAGTCTTTTAATCTCCTTTCCTCCTTTACTTTTTGCCTTCTCATGGGGTAACTTGAAACCAATGAATAGTATTTCACTAAATTTTATGGTATTGGTGATTGCTGGTGCTCTAATGTAATGCTTTTCCTGGGTTGTATGTTATTTCTGTAAATCCTTTTGCCAAAATACCTAGTTTCTCACTAAATTAAAAGAAATTCTCTTAGAAAACATGGCACCATTCGAAGGTAATAGTGAACTAAAGTTTGGTGGACAAACTTAAAAGTCTTAATTTTCCCAGTTAAGGGCGAGGCTTCAAAACTGGAATGTTACAAGGTCTTGGTCTCTCTGTCTTGCTAAAATGTCTTTATGTTTTGTAAGGCTACAATAAAGGCTTCATGGAGTCTTCCCTTCTTCAGGCTGAACAACCCCAACTCTCTTATTCTAACTTCATAGGAGAGGTGTTCCAGTCCTCTGACATAGTCCTCCTTTGGATACACTCCATCTTGTGTTTGGGGACCCCAGAGTTGGGTGCAGTACTCCATGTGGCATCTTGCAAGAGGAGTAGGGCTTCAACCTGCTTATCATATTTCTTTTGATGTAGCCCAGGAAAGGATTTGCTTTCTGGGTTGCAAGAGCACATTGCTGGCTCATGTACAGTTTTTCATCCACCGATGTCCCTAAGCATTTCTCTATATTCTCTCTCAATCTGTGCATCTCTCAGTATGTGTTGATATTGAGGATTGCCTCAAACCAGGTGTAGGATCTTGCACTTGGGCCTGTTTAACTGAATGAGTTTGACAGTGGCCCACCACTCAAGGCCATCAGCTTCCTCTTGATTGGATCCTTTCCCTCAAGCATATTTTATCTCCTGACTTGGTGTCAGCCAAAAGATTGCTGGGATTGTACTCATTCCCACTGTGTCTAAGTAGATTAGGTCCCAGTACAGATCCCAGAGGGACACCATTTGTTACTGCATTCTGATTGGACATTTGGTTACTGACTGTAAGATTTTGAATATAGCCAAAATCTGTGGCTGGATGTAACTATCCAGCTAATTCCTTATCTATTTAACTGTTCATCCATCAAACACATCTCTCCAATGTAGCAGCAAGGATGTTGTGTACGACAATTTCATAGGCTGTACAGAAGTTCAGTTAGATGACATTTGTAGCTCTTGCTTTGTCCATGGATACAGTCACTTTGTCATACAAGGTCACTAGATTAATCATAATTTCCATCATTTTACCAGGCACAGAAGTGAGACTGTCTGGTTAGTTGTAACAGGTGAGTGTTTCATGGACTACCCTGTACCCATGCCGCCACAAAAGAACAGGCCCATGAACATACAGTGTCAGGGGGATCCAAATAGTAATAATCACTTTATTGTAAATTCAGCTTATATTTATAGTTTGTCATAGTTTACATTTCCATAGCCAATTATGCAAGGGACTAGAGTTCACATGGTGTCCATGAGTTCTTCACAGCCACATTATGGTCATGGCATCCTGATATCTGGTGTTTGGATTCTTCTGTCCTTCTGTCACGTCCAGTCTGTGATGGCTTAGCATGCTCTGTTAGTTACTTTATGTATCCCATAGTTAGTGGTTCCCAGGGTCTTCCTTTTTACCCTTTTTAAAAATGGGTGTGACATTTCATTTATTCCAGACACTGGGACTGTGCCTGACTGCCATGACTTTTCAAATGTCAGGGAAAATGGCAATTTCATCAGTCAGTTCTCTCAGGCCCCTGGGATGCCTCTGGCTTGGTACAATGGGTCTATCCATGTTCAATTCCCGCAAGTGGTCTTGAATCTGATCTTCCCTTACAATGGGGCCAGGAGCAGGGCACTCCTGACACCTCAGGCTACAATAGATAAAGAAAGAGACAAACCTTGCAGGCAGGGGAATGTCTGTTTTTACACCAATGGCTCAGCTGTGATAACTCCCCTTTGGGGAGGCATTAACACCTTCACACCCAGCTAGTAATCTCTGCTAATGGACCCAGCTGCACTGGCATAACGGGCAGTTGCAGTGACCTAGATCATCAGAGTCTAAAAATATTCCATGACTTACGGAGTTAAACCATCTGTTGTGAGACTCCCTGTCCTGAGGGAGGTACTAGGCATTCCCACCTGAATCTGGGGGTATATAATATTCAGGTTTTGTGTCTTGAGATACCACTCATCAGAACCAGAGGAGGAACAGAACTTCAACAGAACTGCAACCATCATCCTGACCAAGAGGTTTCTTTCCCTTCTGCTTTGGATCCAGGGGGACCACGTGGTTCTCAGCACAGGAGCTATGGAGCACCATGTTGTTCTTCTTCCAGGGTGCTGGGTTATATTCTGTCCTTGTGGATCAAAACCAGTTTTATTTTGTATCATTTTAAGTATTGTAATCTTTTTAATGAATTGTAACTCTCACTTGTAATCTCTCCTAAACTGGGTTCATTTCCCCAGCCAGTTTACTTTTAAACCTGTACAGATGGGTGGGGCGTTGTTCCCCTAATCCTTGCTTTGAGGTTAAGTGATTTGAGAGATTTGCTCCTAGAAATCTTTCTTTCCAGAATGCATAGACTCCTTCACCTTCATATTATTTTAGTAAAACATTGATTTAATAGAGATTATCAGGTAACTTTTTCCACAAGGACAATTTAAACAGAGTAATATGGAGAATTAAGCATTTTAGTTTACTTGTGCTACTCTTTGGACACCTCAAAGAAGCCGTGTCTTCCTTGGATATTTTAGAAAGCTACCAGGATAAAATCTTAAATTAAAGAAAGTTTAGTACAGGGATACTAGGAGGACTATTAGGCATAGATGCACAATTCTGTATGAAATTTAATAATACAGAGTATATAGCAATAAAAAGATATGTGGAAGTCTGTGTCTAGCACATTAGCAAGTGAGAATCTAGAATGTAGGAACAAAATTAAAATGTCCCAAACAGACCATAAGGTGGTTCAAGAATTTAGTTGTAAAAAAATTATTTGTAATTTTGAGGTGTTTATTGTTTCAGGGTTGTGTTTGAGTTTTTTTTTTTTACCATTTTAAAGTCATCCTCTACTACTACTGAAACTAATTTTTCAGTCTGCTTTGGAAAATCTCTTCTTTTCATGAGGTGACCAGTCCTCTTGTCCTTATGAGTTGCGGTTGGGAGGGATCATTTTGGGATTTAGCAAATGCTTTAGGGAATTAGGCAGAAGAATTGCAGAAGAACAGAGCTGACATCAGCAAGGTGCCTGCAAGAACCAGAGATAAGGTAGTGAGGGGAATTAGAAGTAGACAATATATGTAGATTGGAGAGAGGAGTTAGGAAAACACTCCAAGGTCCCTAAGTGA
The DNA here is from genome assembly GCA_013400695.1 of Neodrepanis coruscans. Classification (NCBI taxonomy): domain Eukaryota; kingdom Metazoa; phylum Chordata; class Aves; order Passeriformes; family Philepittidae; genus Neodrepanis; species Neodrepanis coruscans. The sequence continues at coordinate 13,604 of VYZS01046256.1, forward strand.
AAAACATGTTTTCTTGCGGACTGGTTGCCAAGCAACACCTCAGCATCGCAGCTGGGGGAAGGGAAGAGAAAGATCCCCAGCCTCACTCCTGTTCTGGGCCCGACTCCTGAGATGGGAGGGTTGGGGTGGGGGCTGGGGAGGGATCTTGGACCGGGAACTAATCATGTAATGTGAAACGCCTACCATGGAAAGGGGTATAAAGTCATGAACTGCGTGACTTGGGGAGGGACTTTTGAATTTTGTATGGTCTCTCCCAGTGCACTGAATAAAACATACTTGACTGTCTGAGTTCTGAGAGTGGTTATCACCAAGTCACTTGATAGCACACTGCTCTGAGTTTATGCTTCCAAATTATATAAAAAAGCAGTTTCTCAGTTTTAAAATATAATTCACAAATGAGTGTACTAAAGCTTTTTTCCTCAGGCAGCAAGAATTTCAAGTTTGGAATTAAAAGAAAAAAGAAACAACAAGTAATTAAATAGACTGAAGCATACAGTAAAGCTATTGTAGTGCTACAGTAAGAACTGGGCATATCCAATAGCAAAGAATTATAATAAAGCTACTGTAAATGATCCAAATTATATGGTATAAGAAATAAACTTCTGTCAACATTATCATGCATACCATTATATTCAGATAGGAAAAAATCAGTGTCAGCTTCAAATCAAACATAAATTTTTTTTCTATCAGTTACTGGATATATAGTAGGAGATGATGTATATCTCTTTTGTCAACATAATATATTATTATTTATTTACTTCATGGTGTTTTATGATTATGACAGTATTATAAAAATTCAGATCTTCCTTACAGAATTGTAAAAATCAGTCTTGTAAAAAACCCAGAAAGCATATAAAGAATTGAATCCAAACCCCAAGTATTTTGAAATATCATCTTCAGCCAGAGCACTAAATTCAGCATAACACCAATCTATCCTGCGTTTGAACTTATGTGATATTTTTGTTAAAGCAGAGATGAATGTGTCATATGGTATGAACAGTTTCTTTCATAGTAATGCTTAGCATTTAGAAACTTGGAATTGAGTTTCTCTGCCAGATCCTGTATTGTGTGCAATTGAATCAAAGACCTAGAGCTGAACAACTGCTTCTCTTATTTTCTGGAAATCAAAATTTCCATTTAGGTACTGATGTTCTGTCTTCTTTATAATTCTAATCTTATTTTACTTCCCAAGAGATGTCCCTGAAGTGTCAAATTTTAAAATGACATAATTAAATTTCTAGTCTAAGTAAAATGCATTAATATATCCATAATGAGCATAATGAATCAAATAAACAAATAAATATAATGCAAATTGAGGCTTCCGGTGCCTAGCTGACATCTGCTACCAGCTGTACAGCAAATCTACAGCTCTGAGTCAGATAAACAGGTTCTATAAAATGTGTGGGGAAAATAAAGTTTTTCATTGAATATAAGCACACTCAAAAACTATTTAATCTGCTCAGAGGAAATACAAACCTTCCCTATTCTCCATATGCATAATAATTCCATGTTTTTGAAATAATTTACTCCCCAGGAGTTGGACACTCTATTCAACCATGAAGAGAAAATACATGTAGGAATATCAAATGTAATTCCTCTCTTTATGTGAGGTACCCCTTCTCCAAATGTCCAGGTATTGAAATGAGGGAGAGGAGATTTAGCAATCTTTCTGATATTGGTGGTGGTGGTGGTTAGTTAATTCCTTTCTCTTTCTCATCTTTTCTAATTGTTCTTTTTGTATCACTGCACACTCTGTATTACTTTTTTTCAATAAAGTGGTTTAAATGTATGCAGCACATAGTTGCTGGTGGTTTAATTTCTTCCTTTGGATGAGATCTGCATCCTTCATGCAAGTGCCCTCACTTTCAGGCTATTGGGCACAGTCCTCCTGCCCTTTTTCTTCTTCTGGCACCATGTGTGTGTGACACATTTACACAGGTCCAAATTAATGGGGGAAAAAAAGGAGAGCCCAGTCAAGAGGGTAGATAGATTTGCTTCCTTTGTAACCTTCTTGTTCTCCAAGTCTCAGGATCTTTCTGTAATACGTTTCAGATCATCCATCATGTCCAGGGGCTTCATGACTCATTACTTCATTTTTCCAAAAGGCAATCCTCCAGGGATGTTCCTGCTCAGGACACCTGGCCCAGAGAAAAGGAAGGCAGAATAAGATGTTGAGTCTACCATGCGGAACAGGATTTCCAAATCACAACATTTTACTTTGCATTCACAACTTTTCTTTAAATTTGAATGTTTTTTACTTTTTTTTAATCACTAAATGAAAAATTCTAGACAGTTTATTTATTTTCAAATGACTTAGTGATCTCAGAGTCATGAATTTAATTTTCTTTTAAAGTACCATCTGCCTGTTATTTGAAAGAGTTGGGTATTTGCTGGTGACCTAATAACACAATTTCCTTCAGTTTTTCATTATAGTAAGCCTGAATAGGAAATGATACTGAGTTCACCAAAAGCCAGAAGGGAGATTTGCGATCCAACATTTTAAAATTTCACAACGTAATGCCCTTTGCTTGCTCTGATCATTATTTCCATAACAGGAATTTCTCTAGAACCAAATTATAAATTTAAGACAAACACTAAATACAGGAAAAGAATTTTGCAGGGGTTTACTGTTGGTTTTGATTGTTTATAAACAGTGCTACTGTTTATAAAGAAGTTTCTCTACAAACAAACTTGAGTTGTTAAGAAAAAACTGTTCATGCATGGTAGTGCAGGGAGTTCTTAATGAATAACATATTGACTGAATTTCAGCTCCTGTGTTCAATTTATTGCTTTCTCTTTTCATATCTAAATATTCTTTAAAACAATTAAATGTGAGGCAAAGAATGAACAAAAAATCTGCACACATTTCCCTGCATAATTTCAGATGGCTGTTTCTCAGGATACTACCTGAATCAATCAGCTTCAATACCATTTCGTAATAATCCTGTAGCTTCCAAAACTAACTGATTTTCTTCACTAGCCACCAGGTGGCAATCATAAACTTTCATAAGCAGCCTGCTCCATCAACTCTTCTGAAGCAACTACTACAGACAGAGAATATGTTGTAAGCAGAAAACAGAAAAAGGTATCTCCATGGCGACTATTATGTGATGTTGTTTGTCATGGGTGAAACTAGATGAAACCATGTTCATGCTTCTAAATTACATATTTCATCTCATTAAGTCCTGAGCAAATACCTTTGAAAAAATATGTTCTGCTGAAAGATGTACTTTGTCTCTGGAAGAGCCTATTATCCATGTGGTATTTTCAGTCTTCTGGACAGTAACCATAGAACACATTCCTGCAAAAAATATATATGGATTTTTAAGCTGCATTTTCTACTAAAGTAAAAGATCTAATTTAATAAGAATTCAGCCTAAAATACATGTTTTTCTCTGTCTTCTAACAAAACTTTGAGTAAGATATTGCAGAGCTATGGCAGGAAGAGAAAGAGATTCTGCCCTTTTCCTCTCACGTAATTTGGCTTGTAAATTGCTGAGAGCCCTGTAACAGCAGCTTGACTTTCAACTTCATCTTCACACTCTGAAAAGTAAAGAAGGAAAGCTGTGGTCTCCATGTTTGTTTTATTCTGAACATTCCTGTTGAGGTACCACTAGACATAGCATTCTTCTTTTTTTTTTGTTTTTCAGAAGTGTGTTAAGATTTTGAACTCTATTGAATTTTACAAGGAGGAGTTCTTTGGACCAAAAGAAAAGCTAACCTAACTTTTATTTAAATTTGTTTTACTTCCAGGTCTATTGCATCTAGATCTTTACCTGTAGATGTTTCGGTTTTAGCTCCCATCCCTTTGTATTCACTTGAAACTGTCTTATACTTAGGTGTGTTACTGCTAACTGGAAAAAAAGAAAACAGAGTGGTAAAGAATACATTGATTTTATCTAATGTGAAGGGAATCACATATTTTGATTATGGTACAATTTTGGGGTCTTAAGAAAAAAAAAGACATAAAGAAAAAAAATTGAAACATATTATGAAAAGAACTACAGACACGATAAGAATGTCTGCAAAAGAAAAGTTAAAAAATTAGAAATAATGAGAGAAATCACAGGAAAAAAAAATTGAGAGAGCAGAGTAAGAATTGTTGGAAGCCCTGATATCAGAGGGATAATTCACCCTTCAATAGGCTTGAAGAACGTCAGATTCAGGGCATGGAAATAAGAGACTTTTCTACTCAGTGACCTGTTTGCTGGAGAAAGTCACTTTCAGAAACAGCAGCTTTAAAAGGACATGAAAAAAAATAGTAAAGAGAGCATCTCAATCAACATGAGGTAGAATAAAGATGAGACAGTTATAGACTGAAACTGTGAATTATTTACCATTTTCTATTTAAAGTGTTTTTCAACATCCTTCTGAAGCATTTGTTAGGCACAAAGTAGGAATCTGGTAATCTGGTCATGTGATTTGGTGTAAAAATACCTGTTATCAAGCTGTTTTCAGCTGTTATCAGTTGTTTTCTTGGGCTTTTTATTGGCCTCCAACACACACACTGTCTTGTGTCTTGTCCCTGGACAAAGCCAAATTTCCAAAGTCAAGTACATTTTCATTACAGTTTTAAATTTTCCACTGTCATTCAATGACAAGATAAATTTCATTTCTTACAGTCAAATTCAGAAGAAGTACAAAGGTTTAATACTCCTGCTTGAAGAATGTAATTTGTGATTTTATAAAGTGAGATAGAGACTATCTTTATGTAGCCACCTTAAAAAATAAAAGGACATTAGAGTCATGAATTTGAGGTATTTCTCGCTGTTGATAACTTGTCATTCTCTGTAAGAGCAGTTAGATGGCAGTATTGTTACACTAGTCCAAGCAACCGTTCATTTCTGGTTTTGTCAGAAACTGTCATTTCAATCCAACATTACAAAGTCAAAGCATAATTACCACTAATGCTCCCCCTCTCTTGAGCAGTGCCATCAGGGTATATCTTGCAAATGAATGGAGACTGTTAATTATAATTATATTAGACACCCATATTGTACGTTTCAGCAGTGCTGGTATCATCTTTGGATCTTTGTTTATCATTACACAGGAGATATTAAAGAAAAAGGATGAAGACCACAGTGACAACACTCCTTTATAGTATGAAAATTATACATCCTCTTTTCACCACCAGCTCAGCCCAATAACTTGAAAGTACTCATAACTGGATCATTCTGTGCCCATATTTTACACACATGTCACAAAAAAAGAAGAGAATGTTTAATTAATATTTTTTTAGATTGTTTGCAATCTAACAATCTAATTAAGATGTTTTCTTTCATTTGCAAAGCAATAATATTTCATATTCATTTTCAAACCATTTTCATTTCATTCATTTTCATTTTTCAAACCAACCTCCAGGGAACTATTTCAAGTAGAACTATAATATATGTTCAGTACAAAATCCCACCTCAGAAGAAACTAGGGAATAGTTTGTACTTTCTTAGCTCTTCATCCTCTCTTCTTCACACCAATTTTCCTAGCAACGTTTTCATCCTAACAAAAACCTAGTTTATTCTTATCTTTCTGACCTTTCCATAAAAGACCTGTCGTCTTTCACTTAGCATTTTATTTAGCCGATTTTCCACAATCTGCCTGGTGCACCTCCCTCAAATGTTTCAGCTATTCTTCAATCCAGACTGCTGCACTGACTCTGCAGGTGTGTTACTTTATTCAAACTTCTTCTGAGTCTTCCCAGAACTTGCCTGAAATTAGTATCAGAAAAGTATCTTTTTAAGCACCCACAAACACATTCATTTGTACCACTTTAACTATGCCTGTTTGACTAAATGACTGCAATGCTACCCTCTTCAGTGGTGATGCAATTGTACTGCTGTACAAGACATCTTGCTGAATGTAAAGGTACATCTTTTTCCAGCTATAGGAGGGCTGAGTAAGCCAATATTGCCTGCAGCAGATCCATACTTGGGTCCTAGCAAACACCTCCACCCGTGTTTTTTTCCATCTGAAAGTCAGCTTCTCCAGTTCTAAAATGTTCCATTCAAAATGATCCAAATCTGCAATGAATTGTTCATCAGTTTGAACGAATTAAACCACTAAGCATGCAACTTTCCCTAAGAGAGACTGGGATCATAAACTGTAAAAGAGCTATCTCACAAGACTGCAAAAAGGTGTCAGGTCTTATCTATTTCTCGTTATAACCAACAGAAGGTGGTTCAAAAAGCCTTTTACTGTCCTGAATCATACTGCTAAATAGTTGGCTGCTTCTACCCATAGCAGAAGGCCATCTGAGCACCATGCAGATATTTCTTCTTCAAAGGCAATACCTGGGTATCTCTTTTTAGGAAAGAGTTTTCTTCTTTTTATTT
>VYZS01046257.1:0-18971 GCA_013400695.1 Neodrepanis coruscans
GTCGATTCAGCTGCTTTGCTGCCTGGGCAACAGGAAAGGGCCGAGAGAGCAGTGGAGATGAGCTAACATGCACTTGCAACAAGAACTGAGCCCAAAGAGAGGCAGGACTTCAGTAGTTTACATAGGGTACTTTCTCACAGTCCTAGTTCTTTAAGGTCTGTTTAAGTACTCCATGGTTTTCTGCTCACGAGAGCAATAACATCCCATTCAGCAGATATGGAAACTTCATCCACTGATCCCCCAAGAAATGGCATAGTGTGTAGAATACACAGTTTTGGTCATACCCGTACAGTGATAAACTGGTCTCAGCCCGCAACTAGGACACAGAATGGAAACATTTTTCCTACATATGTCATAAATCAATATTTTTGTGATATGGTCTCTGGCCAAAAAGAGTGGTCAGGAATCCTAAAGAAGACAACAGAAGTTTATTTCTTTGCAAAGGCAACTTTCTCTGTGAATTACTGTTTTAGGTTGCTCAAAGAATCACGAGGAAACTTATTGGCAAAAGCAGGTTTAATATAAAAGTGAAAGCATGGCAAAGTTTATTGGCAGGGTTCACTCTACTACTTACTTGATGGTTAAGCACATCAAGATGGTTAAGCACACAGAGAAAAATCCTAAAATCCTAAAAAACCTAAAATCAGTTGATCTGAAACTAAAGTCAAATAAAAACTACCTCTGTGGAGGCTGGACATGGAAAATGGTAATGATAAAAAAGAATAAGGGTGACCCTCCCACTGAGTCACCAGGTTCAAAACCTGTGCAAAACTTAGCCCTGGACTTGAACAGTATCCTAGACCTGAAGATTTTAGCAACACTAAAACTTAAGTGCGCTTAAACAACAGCCTAATTTAAACAAGTTAACAAGACATTCTATAGAATTTACTACAAGCACAACCATGGCTCACTTATAGGCCTAACTTACAATCTAAAGCACTTAAGAGTCTAGGAGAGCAACATTCATAGCACATTTGCTGTAGCATATTCACATTCATATGCACACAGACCTAAATGAGGGTGTACAAGGCATATAACTGTGAAAATTTCCCCTTTAGTTCAATGAGGTATTCACACTGGATGAGTGATGGGTTGAGGCTCAAAGAATGAGGGTATCAGCCCAGGATCTCTCATTATCACTAGCCAGTTCTCCAAGTACAGCAAACTTGAGAGTTCTCTTGCTCTGAGAGGTCTCCTACTCAGAGGGAGGTTGCTGGTCACAGCCCACTGCACTCTAGGAGAGTTCAAGGGGTCTCACTTAGGATTGCTGCTTGTAGGGTCACAAGAGCATTGGCTTTTAATGGTAATTTTCCATCCTGGCCACAATTTGCGTCAGTAACTGGGCTGTTCATCAACACTCAGGCCTAATGGGCATTTCTGAAATCATAGTGTGGCCCAAGGTTTGGGGCGGGCAGGAATGCACTATGCTTTCAAATATTTCTTAGACTTTTGTTTCTCAGTGTGTTTTAAGAATTTTTAGGTTTGAGTAGTATTTAAATCTCTGTTGATGGAAGGCAATTCATGTAAAGGAAATCTTCCTCCAGTTCTCAGTTGCCTTATTTTGATGGGAAAAAAAGAGATTATGGATGGAAATATTGTATTTTCACCTACAGCCAAAGACCAATTTTAAATGCTTTTATAATTTAAAACAAATTTTAAAAATGCTAGTTGAGGAACTTCCAATATACAATTTGTACTTGCTGTCATGTAAGCATCTGTTTTCAGTCAAATATTCCTTGACACACCTTCTGTTCAAAATTAATCCCATGGATAGTGCAAACACTAAAAGAGTATTCTGAGTACAACACATAAGTCAGAAGTGTTCACTGAACAGTCCTCAAATGCAATGGTTTCAAAACAACTATTTTCATTAATTATAATTTATATTGAAATAGTAAAGTGTAAAGTGTAAAGTATCATCATTATATTTACTTAACTGAGATTCCAAAAAATACAAAGAAAATTATTCTTTTGATCTTTTTTATGCGTTGAAGTCTAAAACCTTTTGTCTCTAATCACAACAGGAAATATATTTGCAGAATGATATTCTGATGTCTTATTCATCTTCACCTATGTATAAAGTTTATTTTGTCATAAACGAAGATACTAGGTTAATACCAGTGTCTTACTTTTAACTTAAAATTCCACAAATTATGTTGCATTTTGCTCTATCCTTATAATCTATCCTTATATCCCTCTTATAATTAAAAAATTTGCAAACAAGTTAACAGTAGCCTGCAGCTGGTAAATCTACAGATGGATATTGACCGCTAGCTTGACTTCCTGCTGAGTTGAACAAAGAGGAAATGCTGAAATAAGTGAAACTTGCCAGTTTAGTTTGTCTCAAGGGTGATTTTGTTATGTGTGAATGACCACTGATGACAGTATTGTATTAGCCATGATAGGATTTGCCTGGAAGACTGACAGCAAAATACATTGAAGTTGCTTAGTTCTAGGATAGTTTTCCTTGCATGGTAGATAATAGCAACTTCCATTGTAAAGAAAACAATCCAGACCAAGACAATAATATACAACAGTGGAAATACAATGTTAATAATCATTAAGGCTTTTTATGTAACAATATTGAATATCTAAGTAGGACTGGAAATCGTTATTGGATGCCTATCAGAAAACTATAATGAACAGCTTTAGTTACCAATAATGGCATCCGAATATGTTTAAAGGCCAGTCCTTTATCTTCTGATAACTAAAAATTGCTTGAAGAGCTAATACGCAACTTGTGTCCACGTCAGTACAACCTTTGCCATTCATGCAAATCTTTCTTTTTGAAAGTATATGTTTCTTTTTGAAGTACATATTTAGCGGCATATTCAGAGCAAACACAGCAAATCAATGGAGATGGAGGTCTGTTCAGCTGTTGCCACTTGCATGACTGGATGTATCCAGCAGACACAGGTGTGGAGTGGAAGTCTACATACTATCTGCAAGATCTCACTAGTTATGGAAGGACATATGAATCTCCAGAATAAAGTGGCTACTAAAGCATTTATATCCGTTGACTGGAAGGAAAAGGGAATATAAAGATAGTTATTGTACTAATAGGAAAATTTGTGTATAAAAAAAGTAAGCATTGTGACCAGGCAAATAAGAATCCAGAAGAAGCTTGATACTTACTTATACGGAGAAGTTAAGAGAAAATTAACAAAATAAGTCTTCTGTGAAGAAAAAGGGATTGGTATAAAATGTGGGCTCAGATGCTTTGTCATGCAGAAGAGATAGGCTATTTTAGTAAGTCTTTAGACTCTGCAGCCTCTCCTGTATGTAAAAATGTGTAATTTTTTAGCCTTAGATTGCAATTAATAAATAGATCTCTGTAGAATATTCTTAAAATATTGGTAATTTTTGGTGCTTACAACACCCTTTTAGAGGCCAGGACCTGTTTAGGAGTAAGCAGAAGTCTGAAAGGTCAGGTGATATTTAAGCAAATCGTGTATTAGCCCAGAGGAATCCCAGGGTGCCCTACTACTCTTTTATTCCTGTTTTCCTGACCTATCTGGAATGTCTTTATTACTGTCCTATGGATTTTCACCATAGTGCTTCACACCATTCTGAAGGACTATGCTCCAAACACATACTGACCTCTAAGGATTTCTGCTAAGGCTTGCTGTCCTGTTTTGGACGCTACAGGGCACTATCAAGTGATGAGAGATCCGATAGAGTCACAACAACGACAGGAATTTATTTCAACAAACAGTAAAACCTGACAATAAAAACATGAAGAAAACAAACTATGCTCCTCCGGGCTGGCTGCTGGGCTGGTGGAGCAAGGGAAGAAAGGGAGGCTGGCCTATGGATGGCACTATTCCCACTCTGGAGCTCCTGGAAAATACAAAGAATGAAAGGAAACCCCAGAGGACCCCAAGAGGGAAAAGGTATTACTGCTGGAGGTGCATGGTCCTCAGCGCTGCACTGCCTCTGCTGTGGATCCTGCCGCACTGCTGCCCAGGCTGCGGGTAAGAGCCAACATGGCAGAGGAGCAGAGCTGAGATGCAGCTGGGATGACAGCCAAGACAGAAAAGGAGACAGGATTTCCATGCTTGCTGCTTTTATAGGGTGCTCGTTCCTGTGTTTTCACAAGCACCCTCCCGGGCCAGGCCGCTCCTGATTGGATGATGGCGCTTGGCACCGCCTCCTCTCCGAAACTTCTCCACAAGGCAACATGGCAGCGTTCCTGCCAAAATGCCTCATGGCTGTGGCCTGCCAGGAGGGGGAGCCACAACTGGCGCCCTGCCAGTGCCGCAGGGTGCTATGAGGGCTCATACCACCCACAGCACCGCGCCGTGCCATGCCTCAGAGCAGCCTCCTGTAGAAATAGAAATAATTAATCCTTCCACCTGCAATTCCACCCACGAATTGCCTGCAAGATGTCCACAGAGCCCCAGGGTTCCATGCTGTTCCCATCAATATCTGGCTGTAAGAAAAACATGCTTGTAAATTACAGCCAATCTGAGGCACCCACACTGAAATGCAATAGTTAAGTGAAGAGAGAGGACAGCATAAAGTGAAATGAGGAAGGGCAATTAAAAAAGGATGAAGCTGCTCTTCAACTGCTTGGTTTCCTTCTTTCTGTAGGGATTAGATTGAAGGACAGGCCCTTCAAACCTATTGCTAATGTCCATCAGCAGAAAATCTTACCCTGAACCTGCACAATTTAACACCTCTGTCTTCTATCTGGTGTAGTGTAACTGCAAGAAGTAGGTATAGGACTAGGTGTCTCCTCAGTATTGCTCAGGTACTGGGGAGCCTTGTGTTCTGTGGCACCGGCAGGTCTCCTCATGGGTGTGTATTGTCAGCATCTGGCAGTCCTCTGCTGGCCTCCACCAGGTCCTGCCACCGCAGTAGCACATCGAAGCTTTTTCTTCTTGCAAGGCCACTCCTTTGTTTCCTATGACAAAAGGAGGATTCTGTCTCTAGTTAGGGTCCTCAGAGAGTTGTATCAGGTTCTCCTCCCTTCCCTCTCTATTTTAACTCTTCTGTGGAGTCATATCCATTTCTGTCTCATCTGTTTAAATTTAATAATCTTTGTATATGGACCATGGATGATAGATTTCACCAACGATGGAGGACAAACCATAGTTTAACTAATGTATGGGCTAAGGTTGAAGCCTGTGCTTTACCATTAGGATTCAAATAATTTTTTGATTACTGTTACTTTAATATTCTTATTCTGATAGCTCCCCAGCTTGTACAAGAGGAACTGTTTTTTAAAAGAGTATAAAAACAGAATGTAGGGATCTCTCTTGAGCCTCCAAGATAACAAGGGAATACCATCTGAAATAATTGTATTTATGACTAGCTTTGTAAGCCTGGCCCCATAATAGATGCGGTGCTAGACAAAGTAACAAACTAATTATAATGTGTTGTTGTTTGGGATTTTTTCCAAATACAAAAACTAATTTTCACATTCGACCCACAAAAATATGTTAAACCTTGTCAAAAAATCCTGAAGAAAGAGGGAAATCATGCTGGCTTAATTTTCACTAGTTGACCATTGTTTTTACTTACACAGGATAGAGGAGCTAGAGGTTGGAGAAATACATGGGAATCATTAAGTGTATAAAGTTGTTGAGATGGGATTCCCACTGACTCTATTTCACTTGTACTTTTTTCCTCCTCTTTTAATGCCACTTGTTTTTTTTTTATTTGAAGAAAAGACAAAACAGAATGAAATACTGGTAGTTCTTTAAGAAACAGCATCCAGACCACAATGGATTGGAGGAATATCAAGTAATGCATGCTGGAAAAAGCAATTAATCTGATAAGAAGTAATTTCTTAAATGCAACATTTTTTCACTGACTACATACTTTAAGAAGTATCTCACTATTTAAGTCTCCTTTAGGTTAGTGTGCTTCTTTCTGTATTGCAAATTATTTCATACAAGAGGTAGACCAAATTTGGATTATACATATTCCTCTTCCTGCCACTGAAGCATAACCTTGGTGTCTTGGAAGGGCTTTAATTATTTTTTTTTTTCTCAGAGTTTCTGCTGTCTCTGTGTCCCTCTTTCAATGAAATTTAAATCAGGGGTCCAGTCTGTCATGCTGTTTAGGATCACTTTAAGTGAGCCCCCGTGTCATGAACTAATTGTCATCTCACTGTTTTCCTGACCATCATCTAGAAGAGAGAGTCACAAAACTGTTCTTTGGTTCTCTTTCTGTGTGCTGGTTTGCCACTAATGAAGGTGTGTGGTGGTGTGCTAAATTCTAAGCCAAGTGTTTTCCTGTAATTACTGCCCTGCCAGCCCAGATGTCTGCCTGCACCTGCTCTGTGTTCAGGCTGCCTGTGTTCCTCACTCTGAAACCTCAATTAATTGTACTTCGTGAGGAGATTTTCACATTCATGGTTTGAAGCAAATCTGCAAAATGTATTTGAGGGTGGAGAATGAAAAGAGAGTGAAGGGTGCATCATTTGTCTTAATTCATCTGCTTTGATCTGAGCTAACTCCGTTCAGCTCAAAGTGATAGTTTTCCTTCTCTTTCACCCAGTAAAATTCACAGCAGGCATGCTGGACAGTCAGTGTACAACCTGTTAACATTATCTAGATGAGGCTGTGACCTCTCACTGCCTTCATAAACAATGTAATCAGGTCTCCAGATGTGAGAAAAAGAGGAAGTTACTGTTCTGCTCCAAGCTTCTACATTTATGTTTGAATTGCCTTTAGACAAAAAATTTGGGGAGATCATAGCACGAAAGCTCAAGGGCCCCTACTGGAAGACTGGTTGTTAATTTTTCTCTCTCCTTGATGTTAATCTTGTGAAAACAGTCCAGCGGCACTATGTTTCCAATGCAGACAAGTATGTCTTGCTATACTGATATGGATGTGTAGAATGTTCCCTCTGTGCAGGTGAATTTTCCTCAGTGCTTTCCCCCATCCTCTCTGCAGAATCAAGGCAATAATTTTATTCATGCTGTTACTTTACTTATTTGATCATATTCTTCCCTAAAGCAACCTCATGTCAAGATGTGGAAGACAGAAGCAGGAGGGACAGTCTTTAAAGCCAACTCACAGCTAAGTTAAAAGCACTGTGCTATCTCAGTGTTGTACATACCTGTCTATTTTTTATCAAGAATCAAACAAAAAAATCAGGAAATTTCTATGTATAAGAGAATCACAGGGAAGAATGTCATGCAGAAGTTTCTGTCCTATCTCATTGTGTGCTGTCTCATCTTTCTCACCTTAGAAAAATCGGGGGTCACTATGCAATGTGGGGAAGCGCAGTCTTTTTCTTCCTTTTTGCACCATAGGAGCTCTCTGGAAAAAATAAACCCCTGACATCTGTATCTGTTGTTATTTGTCTGTAAGTTTTTAAAGTATGAAATATGCAAAGAATTCTAAAGAAATAGTTCAACCATGATAGCCCTTCAGGACAGCTCCTTCCCTGTCTGGTGGGGTCAATGCAGTTATGTTGGAAATTTTCAGAGTTATAAGATTTTTGGAGGGCAATAAGCCCCCTGCACAACTCAGCTTTTGATGAGAGAACAGGCTCTGCGGCCTAGCCTATTCTCATGGGAAAAGAATGAATAGAGATATGCAAGGACAATTCGACCTGGCTGTTCTCATGAGAAAGCATGCAAGAGAAGATGATCTGACCTTGGTGCAGACAGAGAAAAGTTAAACAAAAGGAGAAAACAAGTCCAGAGACCCCACGTGGAATAAGCCAACCACAACCTGTATCGTTGTAAAGAGATGTAACCAATTAGAGTGTATAGAAGTGTGCTCATGAGTTTATTAACCAATAATAATAGTGTAAGAAGTGTCTGCCAATAGTAATAGAATTAGAAGCGTGTGAACAAGTTAGAAATAGTATAAAAGTAAGTCTGATGCTCATAGTAAATGGCTTCACTTAAATCATACTGGTTGTGTCATGAAGAACCCTGGAAAGAAAATCCTCTGCACAGTTACTGTTTCTAATGTGCATAAACAAGCCAGAGACACAATGGATAAAAATCAAATCCTGCCCACCAAAAAGGAGTTGGGCATAAAGGTGTAACTGGTGGTGTATTAAAACAGGGCATATGTAAAACTGTTTAGCTATGGTAACTCAGCTGTTAAACTGTGTTTCTATAGCTGGTGACAATGAACTACAGAAAAAAAGGGAATTATTTAAATTCTAGAATGAGTTGGATCCAGAATCCTTTCTACTTCCCAGCTGCCCAGCCCAAATCATTGTTTATTCCTAACAGTGAAACAAAAAAATCATTGCACAAGAAGCTATATAGAGTATCATATGACTTTTCTTGTTATAAATTGTTTTTTATTATTATTATTTTTATTATTATTGATTTGTAACATAAGAAAGAATCCATTTGCATCAGCGTTGCTGCCAGATTCACTGACAGTGTGTTCTTGGAGTCTTTTCCTGCTTTCTCTTCTTTCTCTCTTTTCACAGTGCTCTCAAGCAACATTAAAAGAAGGACTTAGAGAATATTGAATACAAATTGGTGCAGAGAAAGTGGTAATGGCATTACCCCTCAAATGTTAGAGCCTGCAAAAGGACCTCAGCCACCAAAGAAAAGGAAGCAGCTATAAAAAGTTTCTGTTATTTGTTATGTGTAAAATAAAATCCTAAATGTCAGTCCCGCTGAGTTCATGCAGAGTTTCATTAAAGTTGATTTTGAAGCTGGTTTCTAATGTGTTTAGGGCAGTAAAACGTAAGAGTTCCTTGCTTAAGGAGTTTAAATAGCTAAAATATTTGTCTTGATTTTAAGACAATGTACTCTGGGAGGTGGAGCTCAGTGAAGTAGAAACCTGTCCCTCTAATTTGTAATTTAAATTTGAAATCAAAAAATTTCAGGCAAAAAATGTAGAAGAAAGGGTTGTGCACAAGAGTGCAGTGTCTGTTGTTCTCCATTTCTTTTTAGTAACTTCATATGCCAAACATGTGAGGGAAAAAACACATATTTGTTCAATTTTGTTGAACTGGTAGATCATGCTGCGCACTCCTTCAGTGGCTGTTTGGCACAGTGATGGCAGATTGATCTTGGAGTTACTCATATTTCCAAAGTGACACTTTTCATTGCTTCAGCAAGTCTTTCAGTGTGTGTCAAAGAAGTGCAATCTGAACGATGCAGTGTTGAAATCAAACCAGCTCTTCCATTGAGTACTACCACAAAGAATAGATAATACTTCATGACTTTTCTTCTACAGACTGCAAGTTCTATGTAGCAGCTAGACAAACAGATATCTTCTTTCTATCAGAGAAATAGATTTGCCCTTCTAGACAAACTCCAGGACATCATCTTTTGCAGCATAAACACACCTATGCTAGGGATACAGATCATGTCAACCAGCTGCTGCCTGCTTTTAATGCTGTGCTGGGTTTGATTTGTAAAATCTGAATGGCACAATTCATCCCAGTCATGAAAAAAGGTAGAATGCATGCATACTGTACAATTGAACACACCATTTTTCATATGTCTGAGAAAGACTGCACAAAATCTTCTGAAGGAGCTGACTGTCCTGTGGAAAGAGGTCAAAATTGGAATATGTGTGAGAAGACTGAAGGGGAAAGTGAGACAAGTCTATGCACTTTCCTCAGATTTTCTGAGATTTATTTAAGGAAATAGTTAACTTTGAAAAAGTAAATATAAGTCATTACTATTTCTGGTAACCTTTATAGAGCAAATAAAACTCTGTGGAAACACAGAGAGATATCCCTGTCTTAAACCTCAATAATGCTAACAAACAGAAGACTAGTCTCACTCTTTTTTTTATCATTCTGTTTCATCCATGTAATAGGCATATGATACAGTGCATGATACTGCATGAGTGATCCTTTCTCTCCATGATTGATACTTTCCACGAGCTGCCATCTGCATATTGCTTAGAAGATGCCTTTAGCCTTCGTACAAAGTAGAGGGGAATTATACTGAATAAGGGGTAATATACTTCTGCAAAACAAGAAATTAACAGGGCCTTTTTGTACTTCAACAAATCCACTTTAAAACTGCAGTTCTCATTATTTTGAAGGCATTCTTCTTGATGATGCAAGAAATGTTACATTTGTTTATAAAGTATGCATTAGTTCTGGGAGTATTTATTGTGAAAAAAAAAAGAAAGGATAGAAAGAGAAAGAAAACTGAATAATACGTTAAAAATAATCTCTTTGCATGTAGGGTACAATACCTTTCAAGTTTAATCTTCTTCTATAGAGGTTTTATATGTTAATTGATTACTTCCATGTTTAATTTCCTTAATTCTATATGCTTAAGTAGTCTTCCTAAAGTCAATTGGATGAAAGAGGGTAAACCATGTTATCTTGAATTAGTAAAATTCAAGAATGTATAAATTTGCTGTTATTGCTTAAAATTTTTAACTTTATAGTTTTTCTAGTTATTGTCTAACATTTAGGCAAATGAGGAATAGTCACTCAAACTGACAGAGAGCAAGGAACTGGAAAGAGCAGAAAAACTATGCAACTGTGGTTTGAATTAGTTTCAGAAGCCCTACAGAACTAAATTAATAGAGGATAGTTTAAACAGAAGGGTGGATGATTGGAGTTTTACAACAGTAAGATAGAAACCATTAAGTCAGCAAAAGTGAGCTGTGCATGGGCTAAGAACTATCAACTTGAGAAGGTCGGACAAAGTGCAGAGATGAAGATGAAGATGCAGATGGGAAGAGGAATAACTGCTCTGAGACGACCCCAGACCCAAAACCTGTTGGGAAAAGGACACTAGATGGCAGCACAGCATTACTCCATGAACGAGCAAAAAGATGAAACTTGAGAAGAGCTGGTTGACACAAGAGAGAGGGGCTGTTGGCTTCTTTGTTGGAACCTGCAAAAAATATGTGTTTTGGTGGACACGCTCATGGCAGGGACACCTCCAGCACAACCCCGGCATTGAATAAAGGAATGCTTGCTTAACAGTATTTTGCTGTCGAGTTGAAATTCTTTGTTTCAGCTTGGCAACCGCAGCAGGACCCCCTCTCTTCCTGGCTGTGAGAACTTCTGGTTCTGGGACTCTTAAGAGATTTCTCGGAGAATTCTCTTGTGAGGGTCCCTGTTCCACTAGATCATCACAGGAGCAGATAAGGATCCGTGGCATTCCTATTTAGTTTTGGACCTGGTCATTTGGTTGTTGCATGTGTCAACACAGAACAAAGTATATTGGACTTCTAGCACCTTAAGGATATCCATTCAGTTTTTGGGTTTTTTTGCGTTATTAGGTGCTTGGCTGTTTGGAACCAAACTTGGTATTATTGAAACTTGGTGGGGTTTTTTGAGTATTGTTGCACTTTTTTGTTATTTTAAGCATTCTGTTCTTCCATTGTGTATTGAATGTTTATTATGGGAAGTGTTAAGAGTGCAGCACCATTGTTTGTAGAAAGAAATGCAGTTTCTTTATGCAATTGATGTGAAGTGTGTCAACCTATTTTTCTTGGATTAAGCAATATATGCAGCAGACTAGAACATGTAGACACTCAAGATTGTATTGTCTGGTATTGAGGTTGCCAGGAACAAAAGGTCTGGGATAGTGTAAACATTTCCTTAGCACCAAAGGGGTAATCTGCTGAACAGAACTTGCAACAATCAAACACAAGCTGAGATTACCTTTAGGAGAAGAACAAGAACAACTGGATTGAGAATGGGATGACTGACAGTTGTGGATATTAGAGCTTGTTGGCCAATTAGAATGAGAATTGGTTGGACAGCTAGTGCATGAATTTGCAGCTTTATAGGTGCTTTGAAGACAACTCTTAAGGGCTTAGTATTTCATCAAGTATACGCCAAGAAATGTTAACTCTGTTAAGGAGAGTGGAATCTCCCTGACTAATGAAAGGATGTAAAGGATGCTTTCCAGTTACAATCACCTGATGTGAACAATGAGATTGTTCAAGATGTATTAGGGCAAATTGGAGCAAAAGCCATTAGTGGAGGTGTAGCTGGATTGGTTGCAAACGTTTCCATTCCTGAGGAAGGTATTGAGTAGATCTCACAACGAAATCTAGTTCAACTTGTGTAATTTGTCAAGAAATCATAGTCTAACTGGAAACCAAATAAAGTTTTGAGTGAGTATGATTGTGTGTGTGAATGAGATATGCAATTGCTCATGAAGCAAGTGTGGAGCTTGGATCCACTGTTTCATTGCCCTGCAAGGGGAAGAGCTGGAGAAAAGCAAAGTGGAAGGTGAAAATTCGGCAAAGTAGGGAAATTAAAAAAAAAAAAAGAAAAGAGGGATTCGGGAGTTAAAAGTTGAATCAAAGTGCTCAGTGTAGGCAGAAGGGACATTAAAAAAGACTGTCCCATGTTGAAGAAAGAAGGGTTCTGCCAGGTAGTAGCTGAATAAATTTCTCCCCAGCAAGTCCACTGGTTGTAGTAGAGCTAAGGAAGCAGAAACAAAAGATAGAATTTTTGATACATAACAGATCTTCATATTCAGTGCTAAAACAAGAACTAATGCCAGTGAGCAAAGCTTTTGTAAATATATTTAGGGCTACTGGCCAACAAAAGAAAGCATACTTTTTGAAACCATTGAAATACTGATTGGGAAAACAAGTAAGCATACAGATTCTTAAACATGCTGGAATCTCCAAAATCATTACTGGGTTGAGATTTACTACGACAGTTGGAAGCTAAAATAATTTTTTGTACAAGAAGAATTTGAGTTTTAAGTAAAGGAAGATCAAATGATCAAAGTATTGAGTTCAGCACTAACGCAGATTATGGTGAAAGATGAAATACCTCAGAAAATTATGGATCAGGTATACATGGGGCTGTTTGCCGCAGGATCCCCAGGTGAGGCAAAAAATGCAGCACCTGTAGAAATTAAATTGAAACCTGTGAGGTTCAAGCAATATCCATTGAAATTAGAGAACAGAAAAGGGATAAAAGAAATAACTGATAATTCTCTAAAACTTAGATTTCTAATTGAATGTGAATCAGAATACAACACTCCCATACCTGTGAACAAAACAAATGGTAAGAACTGTAGGCTGGTGCAGGATTTAAAGGCAATAAACAAAATTGGAGAATAACTACAACCAGTGGTTGCAACTCTATATATTTTGTTGAAAAAATTAAAAGATAATCAAGTGTAGTTTATCATTTTGGATCTAAATGATGCATTTTTTTTCTGATCCTAGCCAAAAATAGTCAAAAGATATTTGCTTTTAAGTGTGAAAAACCTGAAACTGGGCAAAGGGCCCAACTCACCTGGACAGTGCTATGCAAAGGTTTTAAGAAAACCTCTACAATCTTTTGAAATCAGCAAGCCCAAGACCTGGAGCAATGGAATTGTCCAACATAGATGGGTACCCTATTACTGTATGTAAATGACCTTCTCATAGCCACTGAGACAAAAAAAACAAACCAGCTTGGAGTGGACAATGAGGTTGTCAAGTTTTCTGGGGCTTAATGAGTATCTACTTTCTCAACAGAAAGCCCAGGTAGTTTAACAGCAGTTGACTTATCTCGGATACCAGATTTCAGGAGGACAGCAGGAGCTCAGAATAAAGTGGAAGGAAACCACCTGCTGTACCCTGAGGCCAGAGATGGGAAAAGAACTCAGGACTTTTCTAGTTAAGACAGGGTAGTGCCATCTTTGGATGTACAATTATGGGCTTTTAGTAAAGCCACTGTATGATTTGCTGAAAGAAAATTCAAAATATCTGAAATGGACAAAGGAGGCCAAAGCACCATTTAAGCAATTCACAATTAAACTAACGAAGGCCCTGGCCCTTGGCCTCACTCATGTGTCAAAACAATTTTCGCTATTTTCCAATGAAAAAAAGGTATAGTCTTGGGAGTCCTAGCCCAGTAGTTGGACCATGTAAAAGAACTGTGGCTTACTTCTTCAAGCAGTTGAATGATGTAAGCAAAAGCTGGCCTTGGTGCCTGTGAACTGTTGTAGCAGTTGTTCTGAACATCCTAGAGGTTCACAAACTGACAATGGACCAGAAAACTACTGTGCTACCTTCCCACATGGTTTCTGCAGTACTTTAACAGAAAGGGGGGTATTAACTCTCCCTTCCAGATTTCTGAAGTATCAAGTTATACTGGTGAAACCTGTATAAAAACCTGTGAAATCTTTGTTTTGGTAGATGTACATGAACATGACATGAACACCCCCAGGAAAACTCCAGTGCAAAATAAGGGAATGTTTGCTCTTGAGTAGAAATTATTTTTTTCAGGATTTAATTACTTCATTATAGATAATCTGTTTAATGTCTTGCTAAGCTGGCATAGAAAGTTCAGAATCAGACAGAAAAGGGCTGTAAAAACAACATGTAGTCTACCTTTATATCTCACTAAAGGACTAACTCTACCTTAAATATTCCTGACATATCATTGTCCAACCTGTCTTTAAAAGCTTCCAAAGGTGAAGATCACAATACTCTCTGCAGCACGCTTTGCCTGATTTTCCTTATTGCCTAACACATAGTATTTATTTAATTTCTCTTCTGCCTGTCCTATCCACTTTGCACTTAAGAAATGCTATTCTTCTCCTCTCTGTGTGTCTGAAACTGTAGCTAGAGCCCCTTTCAAGTCCTTTTTGGTAATTCCAGTTATGTAAAACATTGTTTTTGATTTCAACGTGCCTGATATGGCACATATAATTTCTCAAATCATCAGGTCCCCATGCCTTTTCAGAGACAAATCTTTGTGTGGCTAGATCCAGTCTTAGCCCCAGACTTTGTCAACTTTGAGTCTACATAATTATATGGGTGTAATTGAACCTTTATATAACTTTGTCCTGAAGGATTAAGGATGGAACCTAGATATATTTATATAAATATAAATTATTTATTACTATAATGAGCAGTCAAAAAGATCCTAATCAAAATTATCTACTACACAGTATAGGAGCTATAACTACTATTATAGTGTGCTAGAAAGCAATATTATGTCTCCACTTCTCAAGGCCTCTGCTGTCCTACCATGTTTGAATTTATTGGCATTTTGTCAGTATGTTTCTATCTATATATGTCATCGCACATGGAGTAACAGCTTGTCATTACTGTCTATGTAAAACTATGTTGTGCCACACAAAGAGAAGCAAAAGTGAAACTAATCAGGCATATGCAACTGGTCAGCCAGAGAGATTGCTGTCAGAACTAAGAGAAGTGAAACAAAGCTGCAGTAGGTAAATGAAAGTTCAGAGAGGTCAAACCTTAGAGGTCTCAGTCCAGAGGTCTTGCAAATTGCTTACAAAACTTACAGTTCTTATTGAGAATGACAGTGCTGTGTTACAGGTCCACATGACTACTCCACCACTGGTATCCAGGACTGACCATACTGTTCAAAGTTGCTGGCGTACTGTTGTCAATAGCAGCTGTCTCCCCATGCTGCAGTTTTGTGTCATGTTCAATTAACACCTGTTTCCTGGACAATACCTTCTGTTTAGCAGCCATGTCCGTTATAAGGGTTACTCTCTCTCTGGAAAATCTTTTTTCAACAGTCTGTTCTAAAAAATCCCTGTCGTGGTTTTNTTTATTTAATTTCTCTTCTGCCTGTCCTATCCACTTTGCACTTAAGAAATGCTATTCTTCTCCTCTCTGTGTGTCTGAAACTGTAGCTAGAGCCCCTTTCAAGTCCTTTTTGGTAATTCCAGTTATGTAAAACATTGTTTTTGATTTCAACGTGCCTGATATGGCACATATAATTTCTCAAATCATCAGGTCCCCATGCCTTTTCAGAGACAAATCTTTGTGTGGCTAGATCCAGTCTTAGCCCCAGACTTTGTCAACTTTGAGTCTACATAATTATATGGGTGTAATTGAACCTTTATATAACTTTGTCCTGAAGGATTAAGGATGGAACCTAGATATATTTATATAAATATAAATTATTTATTACTATAATGAGCAGTCAAAAAGATCCTAATCAAAATTATCTACTACACAGTATAGGAGCTATAACTACTATTATAGTGTGCTAGAAAGCAATATTATGTCTCCACTTCTCAAGGCCTCTGCTGTCCTACCATGTTTGAATTTATTGGCATTTTGTCAGTATGTTTCTATCTATATATGTCATCGCACATGGAGTAACAGCTTGTCATTACTGTCTATGTAAAACTATGTTGTGCCACACAAAGAGAAGCAAAAGTGAAACTAATCAGGCATATGCAACTGGTCAGCCAGAGAGATTGCTGTCAGAACTAAGAGAAGTGAAACAAAGCTGCAGTAGGTAAATGAAAGTTCAGAGAGGTCAAACCTTAGAGGTCTCAGTCCAGAGGTCTTGCAAATTGCTTACAAAACTTACAGTTCTTATTGAGAATGACAGTGCTGTGTTACAGGTCCACATGACTACTCCACCACTGGTATCCAGGACTGACCATACTGTTCAAAGTTGCTGGCGTACTGTTGTCAATAGCAGCTGTCTCCCCATGCTGCAGTTTTGTGTCATGTTCAATTAACACCTGTTTCCTGGACAATACCTTCTGTTTAGCAGCCATGTCCGTTATAAGGGTTACTCTCTCTCTGGAAAATCTTTTTTCAACAGTCTGTTCTAAAAAATCCCTGTCGTGGTTTTACCACTAGGAGGCGTGGTACTGACACGAGAGATCCAATAGGAGCAACACACACTCAAAAAAAAAAAAAAAAGAGAACAAATAACAAGATTTATTTTACACACACAGAAAACCAACAATAAAGTGCAAAGACAGACAAATTAAGCTCTCCCAGGTCCAGCGGCTGATACAGGAAAACGCTAGGGTAGCACTAGGTCTTTGCCAGGGAGCACCTGAAAAGACACCGGAACATCTAAAAAAACCATGACCGCCCACCCTTCTTTTCCCCAGGAAGGAATAACACTGCTGATGGAAAGATGTGGTCCTCAATCCGTGTCGCTGTCGCTGGAGTCGCCGATCGGTCCGTGCAGCTGTAAAACTCGGTGCCGAGGCGAGTAGAGGTGTTCTCCCAACCAGCTCCGTCCAGAAAAAGATTCCAGTGTCCGCTGCTCTCACCCTTTTATAGGGGACCAATTTCGCGCAGGCGCGGGTGCCCCCCAGGCGCAAACTGTCCCTCTGATTGGACGTTCAGCGCCCGGGAACCGCCCCTAGTGGGAGGTTCCGCTATGAGCTAAAAATGGCGGCTCAACCACATGGTCGACCCCGGGCTGGGAGATGCGGGTCTCCCGTGGCCCCGCCTGGCACCCCAGGGGGGCCCGGCACTACCATCGGACCGTCCCGACCTGTGCCAACCTGGCTGCTCGCCGCAGCAGCTTCTTGGCTGCATGAGGTCCACCGATAGCCCCGTCTACTCCACCACGCATGCGCAGTGCCGAGCCAGCACCAGCCAGTGCCACCACCGGAGATGGGACAGGGCAGCCCCGCCCACCACACCGGGACAAACCATCGAGCTGCGGTGGGCGCACCTCCAGAACAGCCGGGCCCCGAACTGCCGCCATAACCCGGGGACAGGATGGGGGCAGCCCCCACCTGCTGCAACCCGGGGACGAGGTGGGGCAGGCCCCACTTGCCGGGGGGGATCACTGCCAGCCCGGCCCAGGTTAGCAAGGGGCACTGGGACAGAACAGCCCCACCCCACCCCCACCAGCACCATGCCTGAGCACAGCTGTGCAGGAGAACCAGCCCGGGAAAGGCAGCAGCCATGTGTGGGAGACACGGCTGCGGCAGGGACTGACCCTGTCCCCAGCCACATGAGAGCTGGTGGGCCCACGCTGTGGTGGAGTGGCCCCGCCCCCACTTGCTGCCATTGCCACAGCAACCCGCCTCAAACACACAGGAGAGACAGTTTAACACAGCCCCGATCCCCCCTCTCCCTCCCCCAAAAAAACCCTCCAAAAAACCTTCAAAAAAACCTCCAAAAAAGCCCTAGAAAGAGCCCTTTCCCCGTCCCAAAAAACGGAGGGGAAAGACAATGTGTGTGTGGGGGGGGGGGGAGGGAAAAATAAATGGTTTTAGCTCCCAGGACCTTTGTTTTCAACCTACAACAATCCCATACCTATAGATAAGATATAGGGCATTTTAGCCTAAGAGTGGTACTTTTCCAACTCTCTTTTACAAATTGCTATTTATTAATTCACTTAATTCATGCACTTATATGGAAGGACATGGTGGAAAATTATAAGCCCTAAGGTCTTACCTGCTTATCTCCCATTGAATTCTTGTGTTTTTCCCATCTTTTTTTTTTTTGGCAGTCTTCTGACTATTGTCTGGTATGCTTATTTTCAGCCCGAAGTGAATAAATACCCCATTTGCCTCCAGTCTGACAGTCCATTTGTCATTTGACACAGCATTATTGCTCTTGCAAACAATCTCTCTGTAGTTGTCCTCAGGGTTTTTGTTCTTTTCTGTTTCTGAACACCCAAAGAGACTTGTAGGGAGATTAGAGTCCTGTAGCTTGTGCAAGCATAATCTCAGTATGCAGTATCTATTGTATTAAAAAAAAAAAAAAAAAAAAGAAAGAACAAAAAAGCTTACACCATTTCCTGTTATCCTGTTTTATGACCTCTTATGACCTCATACAGCCTGTGATGAGTTGGAAGGAACCCACAGGAACTATACCCTGAGAAACCTGTTTCACTGCCCAACCACCTTCTGGGTGAAGAACATTTTCCTAGTATCCAACCTAAACCGACCCTGACACAACTTCAGGCCATTCCCTTGGGTCCTGTCACTGGTCATCACACAGTAGAAATCAGTGCCTGCCCCTTCTCTTCCTCTCACGAGGAAGTTGTAACTACAATGAGGTCTCCCCTCAGTCTCCTCTTGTCCAGGCTGAGCAAGACAAGTGACCTCAGCTGCTCCTCATATGGCTTCCTCTCAAGGCCCTTTCCCATCTTTGTTGCCCTTCTTCGGACACTCTCTAACAGCTTAGGATCTTTCTTATACTGTGGTGCCCAAAACTGCACATAATATTCAAGGTGAGGCTGTATCAGTGCAGAGCAGGACAATTCGCTCCCTCAACTGCCTCGTGATGTTTTGGCTGCTCCCTGATGAGGAGCCTGGGGTAGAATCAGGGCCTAGGAGAGAAACATAT